>JADRCD010216765.1:6354-55214 GCA_019843815.1 Montemys delectorum
TACATATATATATATATATATACATGTGTATTTATATATATATATATATAATATATATATTTTAAAACCTCTCTAAGAAATAGAGCAGGTACTTTTGATTATGATTGATAACCAAAGCATAAAACACCTTTAACCCATTCAATACTTAAATTTGTTCCACCTAGGCATGTGGGTTTTCCCTTGGTTCCTGTTTCCTTTCTGGATTTTTAGGGAGTGTGATGGCTGTGTTATCTGTGTTACTGGCCTTCTCACTTAGTGTGTTCACAGGGGATGCCTATTGGTGTTGGAGACATGGTGACTGAGGGGAAGGATGCTCAAGAGGGAGTGGTCTGTAGGATCCACAGGAGTCATGGGCAAGAGGGAAAGAAGGCAGGCTTTAGCTGTTGTTCTGTTGCAGTGCTAGGGAAGACCCTGAGGGATTGGGTCTGCAGATGGAACAAAGAGAGCAGACAAGGTCTACAGACACGCTACCTGAGATCTCCTGGCAGATGTGGGCTGTAGAAGAGCCTATGTGTGTAATTTTCTTGAAGGCATAGTCAAAGGCCTCATAGCTGTGTAGTTCAATCTCAGCCTCCTGGATGATCTCCAACATTTCACTTCTCCTATATGTTAAATCTTCTAGTTTTCCCTCTCAGACTGTGGTTAAATCGTGTGTGTTTCTAGTATCTCAGAGCCATTCTAAAAATGCCCTCAGAGCAGAATTGAAGACTCCTTAGAGAAGCAGCATAAAAGTCTTTAAATCCTGCCGCCCCCCTTGCAGAAAGGCTCTAAGCCTTGTCCCTTTGCCTGGGTTTCTATAGGCAGAACAAAGGACCAGTAGAAAGAAAAGCAAAACAAAACAAAACAAAACAAAAAAAAACCTTCCCTGGAGGGGATTGAATTAGAAACTTTCAAGTGGAGGGAAAGCCACCTACTTCCCTCTTACCTTTATTCAACACTTGCCCTCCCCAAAGACTTGATCTTGAGAAAGAATGCTGGATACTTTCCTAGCCTATCTATTTTTACTAAAGTTCTTAATGCTTGAAGTGTGGGTCACAGACTAGCAGTTTCCACATCTCAAGCCTGTTAGTGGGAAATGCAGATTATGGAGAGGCAGTCTAGAAGATTTATAATCAGAAAGCAAAAGCTTTAAAAGTCCTTTTAGCCCCAAATGCATGTGAAATCTGAAAAATATTGCATCAAGTCACATTCTGAATAATAACTCAACTTGGTTACTGAATTTGTTTTGCCCAGGTTTTAAGATTCAGGTTTTACATCTCAAGAGACTCTCTCTAAGGGCATTTTTTTTTTTTTTGTTTTTTTTTTTTTTTTTTTTTGTAATCACAGAACAGAAAAAAATAAATAAAACTTTTTGATGTCACATCCTCAGGGGCAATGCTTTTTTGCCTTTTGTATTTCTGTTATGAGACACCCCCACCCCCGTGTTAGTCAGAGTCAAGTAGAAAAGAAGAATCAGAAGAAAATAAATATTTTAAGAGATTTATTAAAAGAAACTACCTAGGTAGTTTCGAAGTCTGTAGAGCAGGCAAACTGGAAACAGAGGCTACAGTTTTTCTCCACACAAAGGATTGTGTGATTCTCAGAGATTCACAGGACCTGCACATAAGATTCCTCAAGTTATGCAATAAGGCCTATAACAAGTACTTAGAAGGATTGTGGATTATAACCTTTAACTACTTCTACATAACTTTTCTCAGCAACAGCTAGAGACATTGCTGAGTTATATATACCTTAATAGACCATCTCTGGGGCTTTCATACCTTCATCAATGGATTAAGATCGAGCACAAATATACAGAAGACCCATAGGATATGCTTAGATATATCTTCAATCCCAGCATTTAGTAGTTTGAAGCAGAAGATTCCAAGCTCAATACCTAAGTAGGCCACATAGCAAAACCTTGTCTCATAAAACAACCCAAAATATTAAGAAAATGTTTGCATGTAATTGAACTATTATTGAGAAAAATATTAAGCTACAAATCCAAACAGAAATATATGTATATTAAATGATTGAACATTGCCCTAAACATGTTCAATAAGAACAGTGAAATTAAGTGATAATATTCTCCATCTTACATGTATTGATTTCTAGTGTTCTGCTCCTGGTGGTCAGTAGTTAGACAGGAAGGAATGTCAGGATTTCTGCTGTCCCTCACAGGGTCTATTTTCCTTTGCGTGTAACTGTTGGTTCTCTTACTGTGATCTCAACTTCACTATTCACACTATAATAAGACATATACATACTTATACATACATGTACTATATATATGTATATATACATATATATGTGTATGTATATATATACATATGCACACACATATATATGTGTGTATATATATGTATATACATATATGTGTGTGTATGTATATATATACTTAAACAACAACAATAACAAAAACAAAAAACTGAACAAAACTTGAATGGTTTACATTATTTTCCATGTTCCTGGGGAAAGTATGAAGCTACATATGATGGTGGCTGGATGGTTGTACATTGTATAGTGTGTGCTTTGTTGTTGCATATTTGATGTGCTGGATTTGTGTGTGTGTGTGTGTGTGTGTGTGTGTGTATGTGTATGACAAAGAGAGAGAAAGAGACAGAGAGAGAGACACACACAGAGAGAGATGACAAGGCAGATAGAGAGTGGGAAGGATGGAGGAATGGAGGGAGGAAGGGAAAAAGAGAAAAGACTTGTAAAATTTAAGAATTTACAGAAGCTGTCTTCAGTTCTTTGAGTATCCAGTGCTTATTTATGCCAGCATTTGGGTACTACTAACTTTACACTACTTTCATCAACTTTATCATTTTTTTTGTATCTTAAATTACCCTTTGTGCACACCTACATAATTTATATTCATTAATCACCATCAATTATATCAGGACATTTTATCATAGCAGGATCATATGTTAACATACAAGGATACAATCTTCATATTTGCTTTGTTACCTATCATTGCTATGACAAAACACCATGGCCAAGGTTACTTATGAAAGAAAGCATTTAATTTGTGGCTTATGGTGAAGAAGATACCATAGTAAACATTGACACAACAGTCAAAGAAAATGCAAAATGCAAAAAGCTCCTAATATGAAACATCCAAGAAATCCAGGACACAATAAGAAGATGAAACCTAAGGATAATAGGTATAGAAGAGAGCGAAGATTCCCAACTTAAAGGGCCAATAAATATCTTCAACAAAATTATAGAAGAAAATTTCTCAAACCTAAAGAAAGAGATACCCATAAACATACAAAAAGCCTACAAAACTGCAAATAGATTGCACCAGAAAAGAAATTCCTCCCACCACATAACATTCAAAACACCAAATTCACACACAAAAAAGAAAGAATATTAAAAGCAGTAAGTGATGGCCTTTCCTTCACTCTCTGCTCCACACTTAGTCTCTGTAACTCCTCCCTTGGATATTTTGTTCCCCCTTCTAAGAAGGACCGAAGTATCCACACTTTGGTCTTCCTTCTTCTTGAGCTTCATGTGTTCTGTGATTTGTGTCTTGGGTGTGCCACATTTCTTGGCTAATATCCACTTATCAGTGAGTAGATACCATGTATGCTTTTTTGTAATTGGGTTACCTCACTAAGGATGATATTTTCTAGTTTCATCCATTTGCCTAAGAATTTCATAAATTCATTGTTTTTAATAACTGAGTAGTACTCCATCGTATAAATGCACCATATTTTCTGTATCCATTCCTCTACTGAGGGGAATCTGGTTTCTTTATACCTTCTAACTATTATAAATATGGCAACAATGAACATAGTGGAGCATGTGTCCTTATTACATGTTGGAGCATCTTCTGGATATATGCCAAAGAATAGTATTGCTGGGTCATCAGGTTGTATGATGTCTACTTTTCTGAGGAACTGTAAATCTGATTTCCAAAGAGGTTGTACCAGCTTGCAATCCCACCAGCAATGGAGGAGTGTTTCTTTTTCTCCACATCCTTCCCAGCATCTGCTGTCACCTGAGTTTTTGATGTTAGCCATTCTGACTGGTATGAGGTGGAATCTCAGGGTTGTTTTAATTTGTATTTAGCTTACGACTAAGATTGTTGAACATTTCTTTAGGTTCTTCTCAGCCATCCAGAATTCCTCAGTTGAAAATTCTTTGTTTAGCCCAGTATCCCATTTTTAATAGGGTTATTTGCTTCTCTGGAGTCTAACTTCTTGAGTTCTTTGTATATATTGGATATTAGCCCTTTATCTGGGGATCCATTCCATATACAGTCACCAAACCCAGGCACTATTGTGGATGCCAACAAGTGGTTGCTGACAGGAGCCTAATACACCTGTCTCCTGAGAGACTCTACCAGCGCCTGACAAATACAGAGGTGGATGCTCTCAGTCCACCATTGAACTAAATATAGGGTCCCCAATGGAGGAGCTGGAGAATGAACCCAAAGAGCTGAAGAGGTTTTTAGCCCCATAGGAGGAACAACAATATGAACCAACCAGTATACCCAGTGCTCCCAGGGACTAAACCATCAACCAAAGGGTACAAATGACTACAGCTGAGTATGTAGCAGAGGATGGCCTTGTTGGTCAACAATGGGAGCAGGGCTCTTGGCCCTGTGAAAGTTCAATTCCCTAGTGTAGGGGAATGCCAGGAGCAGGAAGCAGGAGTGGGTGGATTCATGATCAGGGGGAGGGGGCAGTGGATAGGAGGTTTTTGGAAAGAAAACCAGAAAAGGGAATAAGATTTGAAAGATAAAGAAAATGTCTAATTAAAGAAATTTTTAAAAAGTACAAAAAAAAAAAAAAAAAAAAGGAAAAAAGAAAGCAGTACGGGAAAAAGGTCAAGTTACATATAAAGGCAGACCTATCAGAATTAGAGGAGACTTCAAGCCAGAGACTATGAAAGCGAGATCATGGGCAGATGTTATACAGACACTAAGAGAACAAAAATGCAAGCCCAGGCTACTATACCCACCAAAACTCACAATTACTGTAGATGGAGAAACCAAGATAGCGCAAATTTACACTATATCTTTCCACAGATCCAGCCCTACCAAGGATAATAGATGGAAAACTCCAACACAAGGAGAAAAACTATACTCTAGAAAAAGCAAGAAGATAATCTTCTTTCAAAAACACAAAGGAAGATAGCCACAAAAATATAGTTCTACCTATAACAATAAAAATAACAGGAAGCAATAATAACTTTTCCTTAATATCTCTTAACATCAATGGTCTCAATTAACCAATAAAAAGACATCAACTAGATAGGAAAATAGGACACAGCATTTTGCTCCATACAGGAAATGTACCTGAGTGTCAAAGACAGACACTACTGCAGAGTAAATGGCTGGAAGACAATTTTTCAAGCAGATGGTTTCAAGAAACAAGCTGGAGTAGTCATTATAATATCAAATAAAATTAATTTTCTACCAAAAGTTATCAAAAAAGTTAAGGAAGTACACTTCATAGGGCACTTCAAAGGAAAAATCTACCAATATGAGCCCTTAATTCTGAACACCTATACTCCAAATGCAAGGGCACCCACATTCATAAAAGAAACGTTACCAAAGCTCAAAGAACATATTGTATGGCAAACAATAATAGTGAGAGATACTCCATTCTCAGCAATGGACAGATTATGGAACCAGAAACTAAACAGAGACACAGTGAAACTAACAGAGTTATGGATCAAATTGATTTAACAGCTATCTATAAAACATTTCATTCTAAAACAAAAGAATATATCTTCTACTCAGTACCTCATGGTACCTTCTCCAAAACTGACCATATAATTGGTTACAACACTGACCTCAACAGATACAAAAACATTGAAAAAACCCCATGCATCCTATCAGATCGCTATGGACTAAGATGGGTCTTCAATAACAAGAAAAACAACAAAAAGCTCACATACACATGGAAGCTGAACAACACTACTCAATGATAACTTGGTCAAGGATGAAATAAAGAAATAAAAGACTTTTTAAAGTTTAATGAAAATGAAGGCACAATGTACCCAAATTTATTGGACACAAAGGAAGCAGCGGTAAGAGGAAAACTCATAGCTCTAAATTGCCTCCAAAGAGAAACTGGAGAAAGCATACACTAGCAGCTTAATAGCATACCTGAAAGCTCTAGAACAAAAAGAAGCAAATACACACAAGAGGAGTAGAAGGCATGGATTAATCAGCCTTTGAGCTGAAATTGACCAAATAGAAACAAAAAGAACTATACAAAGAGTCAACAAAACCAGGAGCTACTTCTTTAAGAAAATCAAGAAGATAGATAAAACATTTAATAGACTAACCATGGGGCACAGAGACAGTATCTAAATTAATAAAATCAAAAATGAAAAGGGAGATATAACAACAGAAACTGAAGAAATTAAAAAAAATCATCAGATCCTACTACAAAAGCCTATACTCAAGAAAACCTGAAAATCTGGAAGAAATGGACAATTATCTAAACAAATACAAGGTGCCAACATTAAAACCCTAGTAGATAAACCATCTAAATAGTCACATAACCCTTGAAGATATAGGAACAGTCATTAAAAGTCTACCAATCAAAAAAGCCCAGCACTTGATGGGATTAGTGCAGATTTTTATCAGACCTTCAAGAGGACATAATACCAATACTCTTCAAACTATTTCACAAAATATAAATGGAAAGAAAACTACCCAACTTGTTCTATGAAGCCACAATTACACTTGTGTAAAAACCACACAAAGACCCAACAAAGAAATAGAGTTTCAGATCAATTTCCCTCAGGAATATTGATGCAAAAATATTCAATACCTTTCTCAAAAAATGAATCCAAAAACACATCTAAATGCTTATTCACAACAATCAAGTAAGATTCATCCCAGGAATGCATGAATGATTCAATATATGGAAATCCATAACCATAATCCACTACATAAGCAAACTGAAAGAAATAAAACGTGATCATTTCATTAGATGCTGAAAAAGCACTTGACAAAATTTAATATCACTTTATGTTATAAGTATTGGAAAGATCAGGAATTCAAGGCCCATACCTAAACACAGTTAAAACAATATACAGCAAAACAGTAGCCAACATCAAACTAAATGGAAAGAAAGTTCAAGCAGTCCACTAAAATCAGAGACTAGACAGGCTGCCCACTCTCTCCCTAGCTATTCAATACTAGAATAATACTTGAAGTTCTAGCTAGAGAAATTAGACAACAAAAGGAGGTCCAAGAGATACAAATTGGTAAGGAAGAAGTCAAAATATCATTATTTGCAGGTGATATGATAGTATATTTTAGTGACCCAAAAAGTTTCACCAGAGTACTCCCAAACCTGATAAGCATCTTCAACAAATGTATAATTAACTCAAACAAATCAACTTTCCTATACTCAAAGAATAAATAGGCTGGGAAAGAAGTTAGAGAAAAGACACCCTTCATAATTTTCACAAACAATATAAAATATCTTGGTATGACTCTAACCAAACAAATGAAAGGTCTGTAAGACAAGAACTTCAGGTGTCTGAAGAAAGAATTCAAAGAAGACCTCAAGATGGAAAGATCTCCCATGCTCTTGGATTGCAAAGATTAATACAGTAAAAATGACCATATTGCTGAAAGCAAGCTAGAGATTCAGAGCAATTCCTATCAAAATTCCAACTCAATTCTTCATAGAGTTAGAAAGAACAATTTGCTAATTAATCTGGAACAACAAAAAACCCAGGACAGTAAAAATTATTCTCAACAATAAAAGAACTTCTGGGGGAATCACCATCCCTGACCTCAAATTGTATTACAGAGCAATAGTGATAAAAACTGCCTGGCTTGGGTACAGTGACATGCAGGTGGATCAGTGGAATAGAACTGAAGACCTGGAAATGAACCCACAGAATTATGTTCACATTGTCTTTGACAAAGGAACTAAAACCATCCAGGAGAAAAAGACAGTATTTTCAACAAATAGTGCTGGCTCAACTGGTGGTCAACATGTAGAATAAGGCAAATTGATCCACTCTTATCTCCCTGTACAAAACTCAAGTCCAAGTGGACCAATAACTTCCACATAAAACCAGATACACTCTGCCTAAGAGAAGAGAAAGTGGGGAAAATCCTCAAACACATGGATACAGGGGTAATTTTCCTAAACCGAACACCAATGTCTTATGCTCTAAGATCAACAATCAACACATTGGACCTCATAAAATTGCAAAACTTCTGTAAGGCAAAAGGAAGTGTCAATAGGACAAAATGGCAACCAACAAATTAGAGGAAGATCTTTATCAATCCTACTTCCAATAGAGGGCTAATATCCAATATATATATAAAGAATCCAGAGAACCAAATAACCTTATTAAAAATGGGGCACAGAGCTAAACAAAGAATTCTCAACTGAGGAATACTGAATGGCTGAGAAGCTCCTAAAGAAATGTTCAACATCCTTAATCATCAGGGAAATGGAAATCAAAATAACCCTGAGATTCCTCCTACCTAAGATCTGCCTACGGAATATTCTCAAATACAGGATGGATTTTCAGGAAGGAAACTGATGGTGACACCAGCATTAAGGTGCAGGCAGACACTCTGAGCTCAAGAGAAGTTCTGCCACAAAACCAGCTGTAGACAAAGGAAGGAGACAATATCAGCTATACATAGGAACATGGTTCTATATATCTAGAGGCTAATGCTGAGTTCGAGATTTGGAGGTTGTAATTGAAGAGATGGCTTGGCAGTTTATAGTATATGTTGTTCTTGCAGAGGATTCAACTCAGCCACAGCTACCACATGGGACAGTTTACAAATGCTTTAATTCTAGCTCCAAGAGGGATTCTACCATCTGGCCTCTGCTGGTGCATATAATGCTCCTACGACATACACAAAACTAAAACAAAATATTTAAAAATAATTGGGTTTTATAAATGAACAAAAGAAATTGATCTGACAGATGAAAATAAGGAACAAAATGGCAAAGTGTATTTTAGAAACAAACAAACATAAAAAAGACCAGAGTTTAGTAATGTATTTCAGTGTAGAACTTGGGGGAAACTTATTACAAAGAACAGGTTAAGGACCTAACATCATATTAAAGGAAGTTGTCCAGTCTGGATTTTTTTGAACTGTGTGACATTTATTTCCAATCTCCCTGTTTGCCATTCCAAAGATTTGTGTGAGAAACGAACAATCAAAAACAATCAAATCTGCTCACTTGAAGAAGATTCAAGTCCCTGGGAGAAAAGGGAAATGTTTCCCATGCACCCTCTCTGTTATATACTCCCTTCGTGACCACTATATATATTAATTATACTAGGTCTGGAATCCACTTGACAGCCTTGGCTTGGGGTATACATCTTTAGCTTTCTGAACACAATGTATGGATAGATGCAACACACTTTTCTTGAACTTTTCTAATTGCTGAGTGGCTGTTTCCTCCAAATTGATGTATTCCCTCCTAAAGGGAGGAGGGAAGTTTACCTTAAACAGGAATTACATGAAATTCAGAGGGTTCAAGAGGCTTCTTGAAAATTAAAGCTTCACAAGGATCCTTGCCATGGTTACAAAGCAGTTAAGTATATAATTGCCAGAGGAAATAGCATCTAGTACTGGCTGAGCTCCCTGCAAGTTGTGGGAGGATCAATTGAGCAGAAGATGTTTTATGAGGCAGGATCCATGCTGGGATGGGCTTTCTGGTGAAGCAGCTGCCTTTGAGTCTTCCATGATCCTGTAACTGAAGCCTTACTATGTTTCCCTAAGTAACTCCAATAAAACTCACTAGTTAATCATGCCTGATATTACTGTAACTGTATTGTTTGTTTGTTTTTGCTCTGTCTTGATTCCCTTTCTGGGTCTAGTAGGCTCTTGCTCATATCTCCCCAAAAAGTGTCACATAACACTAAACAACTTGGGAAAATTAAATAAAAAATAATTAAAAACGTACTATGTCTAGAGCACTGTAATCTGTGTAATTTTATTTTCCTGTGGGTCGAACCTACATAATATAGGAAAGAATCCATAAAATACCAAGAAGGAAGCTCTTTAATAACTAGGCACAGAAAAATACCCACAAGATGAAAAATAGCAATGAAGTTGCCACTTATTGAGTGCTTTATGGCCCCAGAGATATTTTAATTCGTTCTTTTATTCCCGAACCAGGAACTATGAGAGATACATTCTCCCTTATCTCTTTCACCAGTAAGAAAAGTGAGAACACAAGTTAACCAAGTTGAAACTTGTTATATATAATTAACTCCAAGCATGATTTCAAAATTATGTATTCATTTATTCCACAAATAATCAAGGAAGGACGGGTCTCACTGAGTTTTCAATCTAAAGAGATTCTAAGCCTAGTTACTGCTCAAGCCTCTGGGTCATCTAGAGCGGAGAATTTAGCAGAGGTTAAGGAGCATACATCATGCCCATTGAGTATAGGAATGTAAATCTTAATACAAAGCCATAAAACAGGCATGTCAATCCAAGGAAGAGTCAGTTCTTGCCTTGTTAGCTTGTTTGTGGTAAGCTTTGCCTGAACTGTAGCTCTGTAGCCATAGTCTTTTGTGGATAGTAAGCTGATTTTCTCCTCTGTAACTCCTGTTAAGAAATGCTCAGGGACCATCTGACCTTGTCCTCCTTCTTAAAGCTGCAGGGAGTGGACAGACTATCTCATAACTGCTTGAAACAAAAACAGAGTACTTGTGGCCAGTCTTTCCTGAGAGACATTTTCTCCTCTGTGACTTAGCTTTCTTGGTACCGAGGCACTGAGGACACTTCAGATAGGGCCCAGGCTCAGTGTCCCACACAACTGAGAAAGCGGCTGTCCTAAAAAGTACATTTTCTTTTTCTGTAGAATTTGAGGTGAGATCCCAGGGCCTTGTGCATTCCAGGCAGGTATGCTCCCAGTTTGCCACATTCCCAGTTCCCAAACTTTTCTAAGGGATTAAAAACAAGATTTATGTATATAAGTTCATATGTGTGAGGTCCAGTGGCCAAGGCCCCCAGAAGAGGACAGCAGACATACTGGATCTGGGGTTCTAGGAGTTATGAGTTGCACTGAGTGGATGCTGTGAACACAACTTAGATACTTTGGAAGAGCAGACCAAATGTTAAACCCTAAGGCCTTGGTACTCAGCCTTCCTCATGCTGTGATTCTTTAATAGAGTTTGTCAAGTTGTTGTGATCTCAAATCACAAAATTATTTTGTTGCTACTTCTAAAACTGCAATTTTGCTACTCTCCTGAATCACTTGCTACCCACAGGTTGAGAAGGACTACTATAAACCATCTCCTAGCTACTTTGTAAGACAATTACAAGATACATACTTCTACTTTAAAAGCAAAGCTTCTTAATTTTGTTAAAAGGTTTGTATTTCAGTTTTTCATTTAGTTTGGGATTGACTGATGTTCGTTCCTGCCTTCCCACCCACAAATGGGGCTGTCTGAATCTATTTATCCTTTCTTCAGAACATGAAATTAGAAATAGGATGACTCCTGATATGAGAGCGAGAGAGCTGGATATGGAGTGAGAGAGGGAAGAAAAGACAGATGAGTATGTCTTAGGGTGGGGATAGGGTGCCTGTGCTGATCTAGTTGAAGTGAGACCACAGAAGTTAACATTGTCTTGAAGCACTGAGCAGCTAGCACTCATTTGTTTTGGTGAATGGAACAAGCCTCCACTGATCATAAAGACCCAAGGATCCCCTTATTATTTGCAGAGTAAATCTAAGTGGATGTGATGCTATCTACAATTAGTTAGGAAGGGTAGCATGGAAGTTTCAATGCTATACTTGCTCTGCTTTTGGGGAAGGTATGTAATATGATTTTTTTTTATTATTTGCCTTTTAAAATTATGATCATGTGTACAATTTTATCAAATAATTTTTCCATGTCCATTGAGCTTACCAAATTGTTTTCTCGTTGATTTGATTTGACTAGTACATATTTTGGTTTCTTGTTTTGTTTTGTTTTGGTTTGGTTTGGTTTTTCAAAACAGGGTTTCTCTGTGTTGTCCTGGCTGTCCTGGTACTCACTCTGTAGACCATGCTGGCCTCGAACTCAGAAATCCACCTGCCTCTGCCTCCCAAGCACTGGGATTAAAGGCATATGTTACTACCACCCAGTGACTAGTACATATTTTAAAGCATCTATGTGTTAAAACATTTCACCCATCTTAAATTCTTAGACAAAAAAAGACCAATGCATTGTAATGAATTGTAAATTTTTTATACATTTGTTCAGCTTGCTCATGTTCTCTTAATGGAATGTTGGCCCTTGACTATGAGACAAAAAAAATCCCAATTTGAACATCCTTTGAAACCCACTCAATGGCCTGAGTAGAGTACTTCAAAAAATTGAGTGTGTCAAATGCACAGACTGAGACATAAGATGCCTGATTCCTGAGAGTGCCAAATTGATCCACCAAATAATAAGCATGAGTAAATGGGACTGAGACTGTGGATTACTTAATCAAATTCCTTCTCATCATTCTTCCTAAAAATCTCCATAGATAGAAATGGAGAGTCATTTCTGTATCATTTTCTGCCATAGAAAATGCAAGCTTTATAGTTCATGAACATAAATGATGACTTTCATTATTGTCCCATGATCTGTCAGGATCTGCCTTCCAATTCAGCAGAGAAACGTTGGCTCTATTAGTCTGCACATATACGAGAACCAAAGTCGTAGACTTGAGTTTCTCACATTCAAGTGCCTCCAAAGTATATCAGTTGATGAAGTAAAATACCACATTCAGTGACTTGCAAATACCAAGCAGAATGTTACAGAGAAGTCAACTGAAATGCAGGCATTACTGACAGGCTCTCTGAGGCTGGAAATAGAAAGTTAATAAAAGCACAGCGGAGGGTGGTCTGCTGTGCTCTTTGTTTTATTGTTTCCAAATGGAGCTTGGTTTGTGCAGTTTCAGTAAAGTATCACGCTGCTTCCATTATAAATTCCAATTTACATGAATTTATACCACACCTCTGAGAGTTCAAGATGGGCTCCAATTTCCACAGCAGTATTAGCCCAGGAGCAGGATTTAAAGTGCTGCCTTTTTTCTTATAGATTTCAACAGAGAGGACATATAGAATAGTAGTTTCTTTGACTGAATGTCTTTTTTTCTGAAAAAAAAATGCATGCCTATATCTGAAAATATATGCCAGTATATTTAGTGCTGGATCATAAGTCACGGCTGAATATGTGTCCACCAGGACCCTGGACTATGATGCCACAATAATGGCTCAAAGAATAAGAAACATGCATAATAACTCAAAAATCTATCAAGAAAAGGAGCTTGCATTCCCCTAAATTCAACAGATTAGCAGCTTATAAAACGTAAGATAAGGTGACATAATTATAAACAGTAGAAGTTCAGTTTCCTTATCATTTCTTTTTTCAATATTTTTAGTTAATATATAAAACAGTGAGTTTATTATGACAAATACATGCACATTTGTAATTGTACTTTGCTAATTCATGGTCCCTCATTACTTTCCCTTGTCTATTCTACCATCTCCAAAATTTCCCTTCCATATTTATAATATATGTATGTATGTATACACACACATATCATATAAATATATACATATGTGTATATGTGTACTTATACATTCAATCCATATCTAAGGAAAATATACACGTCTTCCTTCTTTCTCCATTATCGTTTGCTCCTTACCATCTTTTCTATCACAGTTCCCCTCTGTTTTTATATCACAGGCAAAATGTACTTATTTTTGTTTCTTAGGCTGGATTATCTCACTGTGATGATCTCTATTTCATGTTTTGCTGTGAATGTAATAATTTCAGGCTTCATGGCTGAAGGAAACACTAATTTGTACAGCACATTTTCTCTATCATCGTGTTCATAGACATCAAGGTTGGCACCATATCTCGGATAGTATGAATACCAACACAATAAACACAGATGTACAATGGTCTCCTTGGTGCATTGCCTTAAATTCTCTTTAATAGATACCCAAAAGCAGTATAGATTAATCATACAGTAGTTCTAATGTGCTTTTCTGGGGAACTCTTACCAGTTTCCACAAGTTGTGTACCAGTTTACACTGCCACTAGCAGTGTACAAGACATCTCTATGATCATTGGCTCATGAGTATTTGTTGCTTTTATCTTGATGCTAATGGTTCTAACTTGGGTGAGATATCATCTTAAAATAGTTATAATTTTCCTGATTTTTTTCATCCAAATGATTTCATATACATTTTCATATATTTACTAACCATTTGTCTTTCTTTCTTCTTTTGAGAATTACTTAATTCAGTAGCAAACTTTTATTTAAAGACAATTTTTGCGTGTATGTTGGAATCTCAGTCTTGTTTTGATTTGCATTTCCCTGATGACTAAGGATGTTGAACTTATCTTTAGGTGTTTCTCAGTCATTTGGTATTCCTTAGTTGAGAATTCTTTGTTTAGTTCTGTACCCCATTTTTTAATAGGGTTATTTGGTTCTTTGGAGTCTAACTTCTTGAATTCTTTGTATATATTGGATATTAGCCCTCTATAGGATACTGGGTTGGTAAAGATCATGGTATGCACTCACTGATAAGTGGATACTAGTCCAGAAGCTCAGAATACTTAAGATACAACTCACAAACCACGTGAAACCCAAGAAGAAGGAAGACCAAAGTGTGGATACTTTGGTCTTTCTTAGAAGGGAGAACAAAATACCCATGGAAGGAGTTACAGAGACAAAGTGTGGAACAGAGACTAAAGAATGACCATCCAGAGAATGCTGCACCTGGGGATCCATCCCATATACAGCCACCAAATCCAGAAACTATTGTGGATGCCAACCAGTGCCTGCTGACAGAAGCCTGTTATAACTGTCTCCTGAGTGGCTCTACCAGTGCTTGACAAATACAGAGGTGGAGGCTCACAGCCAACCATTGGACTAAGCACAGGGTCCCCAATGGAGGAGCTAGAGAAAGGACACAAGGAGCTGAAGGTCTTTGCAGCCCCATAGGAGGAACAACAATATAAGCTAACCAGTACCCTCAGAGCTCCCAGGGACTAAACCACCAACCAAAGAGTACACATGGTGGCACTCATGGCTCCAGCTGCATATATAGCAGAGGATGGCCTAGTCGGTCATCAATGGAAAGAAAGGCCCTTGGTCCTGTGAAGGCTATATGTGCCAGTGTAGGGGAATTCCAGGGCTAGGAAGAGGAAGTAGGTAGGACAGTGAGCAGGGGGAAGGGTTAGGGAAGAGGGGGTTTTCTGAGGGAAAACCAGGAAATGGAATAACATTTGAAATATAATAAAAGAAAATATCTAATGAAAAAGTAAAACAAACAATTGAAAATGGACATGTATCCAAAGAGATGGCAAGCAAATGTACCAGAATGATGCACTCATAACACTTGACCACTTGTTACATAGGCAAACAAATCAATTATCAACAATTCTGCATGTTCAGGTTAGTGGTTTATATACCCTGACTCAGTTTTAATTCTGAGTCCTATTTCCTTCCAGTAGTATATTATCATACTATGTGTCTCTTAAATGATTAGCCAATTAGTATTTTCTGTTTAAAATTATTTTCTATTTCTAAAACATTGTTTAATCATGAAAGAACATCCTGACTGTACATAGAATAACTGTCTGTAATGTTTAAAATGTTTTGTGAAATAAATGGAAGACATTGTTTTTTCTTTTTTTTCTCCACAACAAGACATTGAAAAGAATGAAAACCTAAGTGGTGTTTGTAAAGCACTTTGGCTCTGGTCATGAGTGTGATAAAATGTGCTTCAGTGCTGTGGTAGATGAAAAACCAAAGTAAGTGAGCTGTAGCAGGAGAATTGGGAACCCCAGGGTATCATTTCATGGTCTGGAAAATACCATTTCTAAATGTTTTGAAATGAATGGTTTCCATCTGCACCAGGGCCATCAACTTGCTGTGGGTCATTCATGTGCCCATCCCTCATAGGCTGACTGGGAAACCCGGGCCATCCTATGTGATAACAGTTCTTCCAATTGATTGAATATCCTCTTAGCCATTCTTATATGAGCTGAGGAGAGAAAAACTTAGATGATTCTAGAGGCTCATATTTCCTACCACAGTGGTAACTTAGCAAAGAGATGGACCAGTGCATCTGAAGTAATTCATATTAACAGGCAAGTGCAAGCTGGGATAAACCCCTTGTCCTATCTAATATGATCCTTCTTCTTAAGAGATCTTTCCTCCCAGTATACACCACTGCCTTTGATTCAAATGGCAAGTAGTACCTTCCCAGAGAATGTTGGCCACCATTGTTTAAATTGTGCTCACCAGTACTGAAACACAGGCATGGAGACATTCAAGGACAACAGACACAATGACACTTGTACCTACTACTATCCCCTTATTCTTGTGTATATTGAATTTTTATCCTACTGATATACTTTGAATGTAGCTAATGAACTTATCTTTTGTGAATATATAAAATATATTGAAGCTCATCTTATGTGTATTTCTGATATTTTACATTATGTTTTAAGAAATAGAACTAAAGAGAACAAATAAGTGATTATGTGTGGGCCTTAGCTACTTTTCTACTGCCATGACAAAGCACCTTGAACATGCTAACTTATAAAAGACTTTAATATGGGGTTCATGTTCTCAGGGAGTAATATAATTATGACTTTTATGTTGAGATCATCTTAGCAAGCAGGCAGGCATGATGCTAGAGCAGTATCTGAGAGTTTAATTTTAAATTTGGAGCAGAGAGGGGGGCTATGGAGGAAGGGAGGGGAGGAGAGAGGAGGAGGAGGGAGAAGGGCGAGAACTAAAGGTAAAAGGCATGGGCTTTCAAAACTTCAAAGCCTAGTGACTCACAGCCTTCAACAAGTCATATCTTCCTGATCTGTCCAAACAGACCCACCGATTGTGGATGAAGAATCCAAATATCTGAGCCTATAGGGATCATTATCATTCAAACTACAACACTATCCTTACACTGAAGGCCAAAGTAGTTAAACAACTTCTTACTTAAGGAAATCTTCACACTCACCGTGATCTTCATTTTCTGAGACAAACTCTTTTTCTATCAAAACTCACTGCTTGCTTAACAACAATGGCTTCATTTTTGAAACTTAAAATATTTATTTGAGAAGTGAAGCCAATGATTCTCCTTCTATATTTTTCTTTAGAAAAACAGTAAACTTGAGGGAACCTGTCAATGAACAAACCCAATGGCTGGCATTGTCGCATCTTGGTGAATACTGAATCCCTTCCTCTATTTTATTATTTCTCATTATTTAATGATAGTAAGTATGAAGCAATCACTCATTGTCAGCTTAAAGAAGTTTTGAGAAATTCCAAGACTCAATAAAAATTGTTATTTCATGGTGTTTTTATATACTAATAAATGTATGTCACCCAAATAGCATTAACGACACAAAGTAATTCTAAGGACTAGAAAGATTTTACACAATTTAAATCTTTAATACAATGTTAAAAGACTGTGGATTTTTGGTTTGTTTAGACTCATTTTTCACTGATGTCCAAACATTCCTTTAGAGCAAAATGGTAATTTACTCCCATTAATCTTAGCAGATTTCAACACTCTAGCCCTGGCCACAGCCTCCATTTCCACTCAGCGGGTTACTCTGAGCATCATGTTTAAAGTTCTCATTTGTAATCAATGTTGCCAAACTCTTCAAGTGTTCTGAAGACTTTATTTTCTCAAAGTCATAATGTACACTGGTCTCTGTCCACATGATGCCCACTACTTACTAAATGATCATGTCCTTCATTTGAAGCAGTGAGCTACATGACTCCAATTTCAGTTTCTCAGAAGTTTAGTAGAGTTGTTTATCTGCACTGTGGTTCTGCACACTGTTACTTTCAGTCATGAAGCCTGAACACAAAGAAGAGTTATGGCTATCTGCACATCTGTACATAGGTTCCACTGTCAGACCCTACCACAGAACACTAGAGTTTTCCATAAGCAATGAATGGAAAGTTAAAAACTTGTTTTATTTGTTTAGGAAATAGGATCAATACAACCTCTTGTTAGGGATGAATATATGAGCTGGTGAGAGATTTAGAATATTTCAGTAGCAAATATCCATCTGATTGATTACTGATTCCTTCATTCCTATTTTCCAGAAGTGAAGTTACTGATACTGAGAAGGTACACTTGCATTGGGAGGTGCTGTAGCAGTACAGCATGTGAATATGTCATTCCAAGGTTTTCTTGGGGAATGTGCTTCCTACTCAGTGTTGTGTGAGATAAAAGTATACCACAGTTAACTTTCTACTTGACCCAGGAATTGACATGCATTTCTGACACATATATGTATGTGTGTGTGTGTGTGTATACCTATATGTCTATATAATAGACAAAATTATTATAAACTTACATACTTACATTAGTTTTTTACATTACAGGAAAATTGTTATTTATTACATGGTCATCAAAATGCTTAAAATTTGCTTTTCAATATTTGAGAGAAATGCTCTTGGGCATATATTAATTTTCTTTTTTTGTATTAGATATTTTCTTTATTTACATGTCATACAATATCTCCTTTCCCAGTTTCTCCTCCAAAAAATTTTTAAAAAGTTAAAAAACAACAACAACAAAAACAAACCCCTGTTCCCCCCCCTCCACATATCCACCACCCCACCCCCTCCTGCTTACTGGCCATGACATTCCCCTACAGGGCCAAGGGACTCTCCTCCCACTGATAACCGACTTGGCCATCCTTTACTATACACATGCTGCTGGAACCATGGGTCCCACCATGTGTACACTTTGGTTGGTAGTTTAGTCCCTGGGAGCTCTAAGGGTACTAGTTAGTTCATATTGTTGTTCCTCCTAAGGGGCTGCAAACCCTTCAGCTCCTTGGGTCCTTTCTCTTGTTCCTTCATTGGGGACCCTGTACTCAGTCCAATGGATGGCTGTGAGCCTCTACTTCTATATTAGTCAGGTACTGTCAGAGCCTCTCAGGAGACAGCTATATCAGGCTAGATTGTCCTTCCTTCAGAGTCTGCTCCATAGTTAGTCTCTGCAACTCCTTCCATGGGTATTTTTTTTACCCCTTTTAAGAAGGAATGAAGTATCCACATTTTGGTTTTTCTTCTTCTTGAGTTTCTTGTGGTTTGTGGATTGTTCTTTGTGTATTTCAATCTTCTGGGTTAATATCCACATATCAGAGAGTGCATACTATGTGTGTTCTTTTGTGATTGGGTTACAACACTCAGGATGATAGCCTCCAGATCCATCCATTTCATTAAGAATTTCATAAATCCATTGTTTTTTAATAGCTGAGTAGTACTCCATTATGTAGATATACCACAGTTCTGTATCCATTCCTCTGTTGAGGGACATCTGGGTTGTTTCCCGTTTCTGGTTATTATAAATAAGGCTGCTATGAACTGGTGGAGCATTTGTCCTTATTACATGTTGGATCATCTTCTGGGTATATGCCCAGGAATGGTATATCTGGGTCCTCTGGTAGAACTATGTCCAATTTCCAGAGGAACTGCCAAACTGATTTCTAGAGTGTTTGTACCAGCTTGCAATTCCACTAGCAAAGAAGGAGTGTTCCTCTTTCTCGACAACCTCTCCAGCATCTGCTGTTACCCAAGTTTTTTATCCAAGTCATTCTGACTGGTGTGAGGTGGAATCTCAGAGTTGTTTTGATTTGCATTTCCCATATGACTAAGGATGATGAACATTTCTTTAGGTGGTTCTCAGCCATTCAATATTCATCACTGGAGAATTCTTTATTTATCTTTGTACCCCATTTTTAATAAGGTTATTTGGTTCTCTGGAGTCTAACTTCTTGAGTTCTTTGTATATATTGGATATTAGCCCTCTATCAGATATAAGATTGGTAAAGATCTTTTCCCAATTTGTTGGTTGCCGTTTTGTCCTATTGATAGTGTCTTTTGCCTTACAGAAGCTTTGCAACTATATGAGGTCCCATTTGTCAATTCTTGATTTTAGAGCATAAGCTATTGGTGCTCTGTTTAGGAAATGTCCCCCTTCTCTTAGGCATATATTTATTGACAAAGTCTCTCTCTTATACATAGGTTTATATAGAGATAGATACAGAGTATAGATATGCAAATTTATGTAAATATACAACCCAAATATTATGTATTAATATTACTAGTGGATTTACCTTATCAAAGAAGATAAGATGTATAAAATGTTATTAATTTCTAGTTTTATATCCCTTGTATTCATAATTTTGATAATTAATGTATAGAACTGTAGCTATATTTTAAACATGTAACAGTAAATTTCTCTATTGGTTGTAAGGTATGATAATTCATTCAAACTCTTATGTGTGTACCTTGTGAGATAGTCACATGCTAGTTACCAGGTTAACCGAACTAAAACTATATCATTTATCACAATAGCAACATTTCAATTTTTTCTATTTTACCCTTTTTAAACAAAAGAATAAAAAACTATGATTAAAAGCAAATGTTTTCTAAGAATAATATTATTGTGAAACAACACTTGTTGGTGTATTCCATCACAACTATGAAGATCCCTGTGCTTGCCTGTTCCCTGATGTTCAGAAATTCTGAATTAGGCTTCTGAGAAAAATGGCAATATATTCTAATATGCTCAGCACAGTTAAGTGATATACCAATTTTCCAACATATCCTTGAATCGGTCATAGTTTCTCTCCAGTGTTTAGATGATGAATTACGCAGGTACATGATATATTGGTATAGCTGCATTATGTCACCTAGTATATATCACTTAAGCAGCAAACAGAAAATGTCTTAATTTACCATGGGTTATGTATTTGTACATGTTTCAAAAGATTATTTATAATATTTGAACACATTTTAAGTATGGATATTCTATGGATCTCACAATGAGTAATGGATATATAGAGAATATGTAAAAGTGATAGTGTATAAAGAATTTATGGCTTTCATAACTTTATATTAACTAAACCTACATGGACTGAGTCACAAATACATTATTGATGAGTTAAAAAAGAATACAGAATTCATTGCCATCTATGTAGCATAATCAAGGAATCTTACAGTTTTATTGTCATTGCTATTGGCACGGGCATTCCTGTTATGAGTCAAATATGTACAGGGGAAAGCATGCTAGGTGGTCTCAAGTTGGATGGAAAAGGAAGACATTGTCTTAGTCAGGGTTTCTATCCCTGCACAAACATCATGACCAAGAAGCAAGTTGGGGAGGAAGTGTTTATTCAGCTTACTTCCACATTGCTGTTGATCACCAGAGGAAGTCAGGACTGGAACTCAAGCAGGTCAGGAAGCAGGAGCTGACAAAGAGGCCATGGAGAGATGTTATTTACTGGCTTGCTTCCTCTGGCTTGCTCAGCCTGCTCTCTTATGGAACCCAAGACTTCCAGCCCAAGGAATGGCACCACCCACAAGGGGCCCTACCCCCTTGATCACTAATTGAGAAAATATCCCACAGTTGGGTCTCATGGAGGCACTTCCCCAAATGAAGCTCACTTTTCTGTGATAACTCCAGCCTGTGTCAAGTTGACACACAAAACCAGCCAATACAGACATGTATTATTTCTGGAAGGAAAATATACTCTTCTTGTTAGGTTGCTCCCCTATTATTGTAGTTTTTGGATAGACCATTCATCATCAACATGTATTGGTATGAACAATAAGATAACAACTATTTTTTAAAATCATTTTAATAAGAATTGTAACAGTGTTTGAAGGCTAACAACTATTCTTGTACATAAAATAACAATTTAAGGGAGTCAGATGTTCCCTATTGGCCAGAGCCCCTCAATTCAGTATTTTCTTCTTCCCTCTCCTCTCTCAAAATCCTCTTATATACTGACCCTCTCATTTATCTTTCAAGTATATGGTCTTTGTTTTTGTTGTTGTTGTTAACTATTACATATGAATATGTGAGAACACACACACATATATATATACACACACATATCACTAAATACAGAAATACAAGTTAGTCTATATAATGTTACATTTATGCACATTTTCAAGGCTAACCTTTTAGTATTGGTTAACCAATTGATGTGCTCTCTCAGGATATTCCTCTCCTCAGTATTCTTTAGTTGCATAGAGTTCTTTGTGTAAGGTTGAGACCATGAATGACCTTTTTCCCACTAGCATGTCAATTGTTGTTCTCCTTCTTCAGTTCATGTTTAGGCTGCATGCTAGTGAGAGTTTACTGGGGTAGCTTCTGGTATCCTTGGTAATGCAGTCTCACAGAAAACTCCCTAACCCTCTGAACCTTAAACCATACCCCATTGCAAAATGATCTTTGAGCCTTAGGTGCAGGTGTTATGTGGTAGATTTCATCCTTGAGACTGTGCTCCACAACCCCTCATTTTACTTGGTTTTCATTTTCTATCATGGCTTCCATTGATTAGCAATGATTCCATTGATTCCATTTTCTTGATGATGAGTAAGGAATATACTTAATTGATTAGGATTATTTAGTAAAGTTATAGTTGTATGTTCTTCTTACAGATACAGGACTTCACTGGGCTTAGGTTGTTGGTTAGCTTTCAAAAACCAGGTATGATTTTTCTCTTGATGAGAACTTCTTAAGTACAATTTGAGAATTATTGGTTATCACCAAACATATATGTCACTGTATCCTTAGGATTATATTCCCATGTTGGTCTTTTTGTGGTTCATAGATGCCATGGTTGTGTAGATAGTATGCACCTACAAAAAAGAAATGAAGTCATGAAATCTTTAGGTAAATTAAGGGACTGAAATTTTGCCCTGAGATCTAGCTTTCATCTTACCAGAAGGTATTATGCAAGCTTCAATGGAATGAAGCCATCAATAGTTATTTCAAAAGGTATGTTGCGTAGTAGGCAACAACAACATGAAAGTTTTTATTTTTTAGAAAGTAAAGGTGGTTTTGAATGGAAGAAAGCCAGGGAATATTCAGAATGTTCTGTGAAAGGTAAATATATGAAATTGCAACCAGTGTTATAGATTGTACAAGGAAATGTATAATATTCTAAATAATTTCCATTATTATATAAGGATTTTCCTGAACATGATACAGACAAGTGTCTACTCAATTCAGATATGGAACCAATGATAGATCAAAGCAGTTACTATGTCCATGTCCACATTAGCAGACTAATGAATTTGTCAGGATTCCTTGTTGCAGCATGGGTGATTCAAAGACAGCAGATTCACCAAAATGTCCACACCAGCATGGTGGTAACTCATAAAAGCTGCTTTTCTAGTCTCTCTGAAGAACACACTGCCACTTAGAGAGGTAGAAAAACATCTCAACAGCTTTTGTAGCAGAAGTATCTCCAGGAACTATGTATGGTTATGGATTCCATAACCTTCTAGAGGGGCTACATAAATATTGGTACTTTCAGGAACTCCCTGAGTCTGTGTACCTCCTCCTCCTTCCCAGAGAGAATATAAAATTACTTTGTAGTATTCATTTTTCTTAAACTCTGTAAAACACAATTATTATTGTGTTAAAAAAACTTTTGGAAGTCTTTCAAAAAAGAAAATAATCACTACATTGCACACTGAATTTTCACTATCTACTATTTATCAATTGGAAAACACTTTATAAATAACTCACACACATAATAATGGTTTAGATGAATAATGTATATGTGAAACTAGAAGCAAGAACCCCTTTCACTCAGATGTATATCATTATTAGTGAGGTTAGCAATTGTCACTAATCTATATGCAAAATGATCTTTACAATGCATTTTTATTATCTCATTTATACCTAGTACACTATTTTTAAAGCCCAAACAAGAAGAGAATAAGAGAAAAAAAATCCAGAAAAGAAAAACAAATAATACAAAACCAAATCAAACCAATAAACAAAACAAAAAATCAAAAAAGTCAAAACCTGTCCATTGTCCCTTGAAAATTTGCAGTGAAATCCAAGCAATGATGGTGAATAAGTGCTTGGCCTTTCAACCTCATGTAATACACTCAATTCAGAAGCATTAGCAGGCCTTTCTGCCTCTATCTACGCCCAGGAGGTGCTCATGTTCCATAGCCAGGGAGTGCTCTGACCCCAGGATTCAGGTGAGATCTCCATTTTCTCTCTATTGACTTTCTAAGGCAAGACCAGCCAGGAGGCACAGAGCAGCTGGGACAGGGACCTTCCTGCTTCCATTACACTCAGGAGGTACAGCTCTTCTACAGACCCCTGTGCACCTTTCCTGCCAAGGGAGGCCTGGTCTCCAGGGAGTGCTCTGACCACTAGGACTCAGGTGACTTTCTAAGGCAGGACTAGCCATGAGACACAGTCAATAGAAGCCACGGACAAGCTGGGGCTTGTGTCCAATACTGCACCCATCTGCACCCAGGAGGAAAGGCTCATTGACAGCCCTCTGTGCACACGTCTTACCAAGAGAGGGCTGAACTCTCAGGAATGCTGGCACAGGTTTACAGACCCATAGGAGGAAGAAGCTCCAGCCAGAGAAAGCAAGAACATCTAATACCAGAGATCAAGAGATGGCAAAAGGCAAATGCAAGAATCTTAAGAGAAACCAGGACTACTTGGCTTCATCAGAACTTAGTACTTCCACCACAGCAAGTCCTGGATATCCAAAAACACTGGAAAAGCAAGATTTGGATCTAAAATCATATCTCAGGATGGTGATAGAGGAATTTAAGGAGGACATGAATAACTCTCTTGAAGAAATACAGGAGAATACAGGTAAAGAGGTACAAGCCCTTAAAGAGGAAACACAAAAATCTCTTAAAGAATTACAGGAAAACATAAGTAAACAAGTAGAAGCCCTTAAAGATGGAACACAAAAATCCCTTAAATAATTACAGGAAAGCACGACCAAACAGGTGAAGGAATTGAACAAAACCATCCAGGACCTAAAAATGGAAGTAGAAACAGTTAGAAAATCACAAAGAGAGACAATTCTGGAGATAGAAATCCTAGGAAAGAAGTCAAGACCCATAGATGCAAGCATCACAAACTGAATACAAGAGATTGAAGAGCAAATCTCCAGTGCAGAAGATACCATAGAAAACATTGACACAACAGTCAAAGAAAACACAAAATGCAAAAATTTCCTAACCCAAAACATCCAGGAAATCCAGGATACAATGAGAAGACCAAACCTAAGGATAATAGGTATAGAAGAGAGTGAAGACCTCCAATTTAAAGGGCCTGTAAATATCTTCAACAATATTATAGAAGAAAACTTCCCAAACCTAAAGAAAGCGATGCCCATGAACATATAAGAAGCCTATAGAACTCCAAATAGAGTGAACCAGAAAAAATATTCCTCCTGCCACATAATAGTCAAAACAGCAAATACACAAAACAAAGAAACAATATTAAAAGCAGTGAGGGAAAAAGGTCAAGTAACATATAAAGGCAAGCCTATCAGAATTACACCAGACTTCCCGGCAGAGACTATGAAAGCCAGAAGATCCTGGGTTGATGTCATACAGACCCTAAGAGAATACAAATGCCACCCCAGGCTACTATACCCAGCAAAACTCTCAATTACCATAGATGGAGAAACCAAGGTATTCCATGAATAAATCCAAATTCAAACAATATATTTCCACAAATCCAGCCCTTCAAAGGAAAATAAATGGAAAACTCCAATACAAGGAGGGAAACTACATCCTAGAAAAAGCAAGAAAGTAATCTTTCAACAAAACTAAAAGAAGGTAGGCACATGAACATAATTCAAACTCTAACAAGAAAAATAACAGAAAGCAACAATTACTTTTCCTTAATATTTATTAATATCAATGGACTCAATTCCCCAATGAAAACACATAGACTAACAGACTGGTTACATTGACAGGCCCCAACATTTTGCTGCATATAGGAACCCAACCTCCGTGACAAAGATAGACACTACCTCATAGTAAAAGGCTGGAAAAAAAATTTCCAAACAAATGGTCCCAAGAAACAAGCTGGAGTAGCCATTCTAATACTGATCAAAACCAACTTTCACCCTAAAATGATCAAAAAAGATTAGGAGGGATACTTCACATTCATCAAAGGTAAAATCTACCAAGATGAACTCTCAATTCTGAACCTCTATGCTCCAAATGCAAGGGCATCTACATTCATAAAAGAAACTTTACTAAAGCTCAAAGCACACATTACACTGCACACAATAATAGTGGGCGACTTCAACCTCACTCTGCAATGGATTGGTCATAGAAACAGAAACTAAACAGAGACATAGTGAAACTAACAGAAGTTATGAAACAAATGGATTTAACAGATATCTATAGAACATTTTACCCTAAAGGAATATACTTTCTTCTCAGAATTTCATGGTACCTTCTCCAAAATTGACCATAAAATTGGTCACAAAACAGGCCTCAAAAAATAAAAGAAGACTGAAATAATTCCTTTGGTCCTATCAGATCATAACTAAGGCTGGTCCTCAACAACAGCATAAACAATAGAAAGCCCATATACACATGGAAACTTAACCACACTCTGCTCAATCATAAGTTGGTCAAGGAAGAAATAAAGAAATTAAAGACTTTTTAGAATTTAATGAAAATAAAGCCACAACATATCCTAACTTATGGGACACAATGATAGCTCATAGCTCTGAGTGCCTCCAAAAACAAACTGGAGAAAGCATATACTAGTATTTTGATAGCACATCTGATAGCTCTAGAACAAAAAGAAGAAAATTCACCCAAGAGGAGAAAAAGGCAGAAAATAATCAAACACAGGGCTGGAATCTACCAAGTGAAAACAAAAAGAACTATACAGAGAATGAACCAAACCAAGAGCTGGTTAGTCAGACTAACTAGAGAGCACAGAGTCAGTATCCTGATTAATAAAATCAGAAATGAAAAGGGAGACATAACAGACACATCCAGATATCATGAGATCCTACTACAAACATACTCAATAAAACTGAAAATCTTGGATGAAATGGTCTTATAGCTATTAGTATTTTCTCTTCCTATGGATGACTACATAAAGGTTTCCATTGTTTTCCCATATTTCCATACACACAACACTATATGTCATTTTATCAAAACTCTGACTACTTTGTTAACTGAACTAAAAGAAGTTAAAGGAAGGAGATTGTTAGGATATCATTTCATTGAGAGATGCCATATTTGAATAACATTGACTATATGTGGAAACAGATGATTTTGATCTCCAACCTCAGTAGTTTGTGCTAAGGGGCTACAAACCCTTCAGCTCCTTGAGTCCTTTCTCTAGCTCCTTCATTGGGAACTGTCTTAGTCAGGGTTTCTATTCCTGCACAAACATCATGACCATGAAGCAAGTTGGGGAGGAAAGGGTTTATTTGACTTACACTTCCACATGGCTGTTGATCACCAGAGGAAGTCAGGACTGGAACTCAAGCAGGTCAGGAAGCAGGAGCTGATACAGAGGCCATGGAGGGATGTTCCTTACTGGCTTGCTTCTCCTGGCTTGCTCAGCCTGCTCTCTTATAGAACTCAAGACTTCCAAGCCCAGAGATGGCACCACCCACAAGGGGCCCTACCCCCTTGGTCACTAATTGAGAAAATGCCCCACGGCTGGATCTCATAGAGGCACTTCCCCAACTGAAGCTCCCTTCAGTGTGATAACTCCAGCCTGTGTCAAGTTGACACACAAAACTAGCCAGTACAGGAACCCTGTACTCAGTCCAATGGATGGTTGTGAGCCTGTACTTCTGTATTAGTCAGGTACTGTCAGAGCCTCTCAGGAGACAGCTATCTCAGGCTCCTGTCATCCAGCACTTGTTGGCATCCACAGTAGTGTCTACATTTTCTTCTTATTTGATGTCAGAACAGAACACTTAGTCACTAAAGTGTCTGTAAAATCAAGATGTCAGTATTCATTGGAAAAAGGTACCTGTATATTATTCCCACTCTATTTTTTAAGGCAAAGACCCTAGTCTACCACCTTCAACTGATGTCTTAATATTTATGGTTATATTTAAATTCCTACTAGAATGAGGTAAGTATAAGGGCTTCCAAAGTAGGAACTGACCCCGAAAATAGTCAGTCAAAATGCTGAGAACTAGAAGACTGAAGGTAGAGATACTAACAGGAATAGGATAATGTAAAATTGTGTGAAGACTGAATTAGCTAATTAAGTATACTTGCTTAGGATTCTGTCATTCGTTGTACAAAAGTTTAGGTACAGTGCTTGCATAAGCAAGATAGTAAAGTTGAGACATTTCTGAAACATTCCAGGAAGCAGTGGCATTATTTGAAAGAATAATGTGAAAACACTTTCTTCATTGATGTGAAATGCTTTGTTGAGGGCATTCCACAGTTCCTAAGGCTTTTCTGTCACACATAACTCAGAGGGAGAATTATGAAGACTGACTTCAATACAATTAGTCTTTCCAATTGTGAAGTAGGCTTGCCATGCAGCAGTCATCAGCTTGCAATTTGTACCTCACACATGAATCTATAAATGCAGACTCCTCATACAATAAGCTAAAGATAGTGATATTGTTATTCAACAACTTCAGCAAAATTCTAGAAAAGAGCAAGATTCATGACTACCCATTCCCTCAAGGCATAAGGTCTTGTCTATGGGTGGATGGTGTCTTGATCTGGGCCATACTACAGCTGCTAGAATTCAGAAGTATTTCAGTGTTGGTTTTTATATATTGGAAGACATTGGAGTCTGAGAGTGATGAATTACAGGAAATTATGCTTTGGATGGGACAAGAAAAGTATACAGTGTGTTCCAGCAAACTTACATCTTATCTCAGGGTCTTTGGATTCCCAGCATATTTTATAGTTATTCTTGAAAATTACAAGCAAGAAAAGGAAAAAAATGAGCTAACAAAAACCACCAATGGCCTGTTCTGAACAAGTCTATCTGGACATAGTGTGATTTGGCAACAAGAGATTTAGTGTAATAAGAGTTTCCAGAAAGAAAATAACTGACCACATGAAGAGGAATTATTATAATTTTTATCTATAATTATGAAACAGAAACATAATAAAAATTGTCTTAGTGAATATTGGTCTCATGCAAGTCCCCAGATACAACCACCTCAATTATCCAGAATAATTCACAAAGAGAATGGAGAAGGGAGAATTGGAAGAAGAGGAACCATTTGGAATTAAGTATTTCTTTAAATTCTGTCCAAGAAATTTGTGCTTGCAAAGATGCATATGATAATTTTTGGGTCTAATAATGAACAAGAATCCTTTGTGGTTTCAAAAGCTGGTTTACTGTTTTGTATAGTTAAAAAAACACAACAAAAACAAAAACAAAAACAAAAACAAAAAAAATCAGACCATGGAAAGCCATGTAGTACCCTAGGAAGAAAAGGTTTGGATAGGTGCATTTATTGGTCAAGGTTCTCCAGGATGTGTGTGTGTGTGTGTGTGTGTGTGTGTGTGTGTGTATGTGAGAGAGAGAGAGAGAGAGAGAGAGAGAGAGAGAGAGAGAGAGAGGGAGGGAGGCGAAGAAGGAGGAGGAGGAAGAGGAATGGGCAAGAGAGAGATTGCATTCAAACATGTAAATAGAAGAGTTAGGTGATTACTCTACCAAGCTAGTTGTATGTAATTCTTACTTAATTGCACAGAATTATGAGTGTCATAGTGGGGAATCATTATATGGATTGATGAGAATGAACTCTATCTATGCTGCTCTGGGAATAACATCAGTGTTGCTCAATGAAGACTGACCAGGGTGACTGCCTTAAGGTCGGTCACTCACATTTCTGCTAATACCTCTTATCGATGCTCTGTAAATAAGCCCAATAAAGTCAAATATTTCCCAGTGAAAAATTTGATAAAATTAAACTGTGGTTTGCAATTAGAACATTAGAAGGAGGGCTAAATGTGGAGTACTCCCCATCTCAAAATCAACTTTCTACATGAGTTCCCAGAACCAACCTCAGGTCTTCATGCTTGTACTATAAACATTTCACTGATAAACTTGTCTCCCAGTGTCCAGAATCCTCTTTTGGACCTTCCAAGTTATAACTCTATCGCTCTTGTCAGAATATAGCCATATCAAACTTTCTAAATTTATATTTTTCTCTATTTAATAGCTGTTTATAAAAAGCAAAGAATTTGTATTCTCTGTTATGAGGCATGTGGCTTCTGTACTGAATGAAATTGGTCATAGGCTGATACATTTACATACTTGATCCTCAGTTTGTAGAAGTGTTTGGGAAAGATTAGGAGGTGTGACCTTCTTGGAGGTGCTATATCACTGGGAGTAGGCTCTGAGGTTCCAAAAGATCTGTATCTTCTTCTGTGTGTTATATACCATGCTTTGGGATGTGAAATCTCAGCTGTTTTTTCTGTTGCCATGCTTTCACTTCATCATGATGGTCTCTAAATGTCTGGAATTGTAGGTCCAATTATGTGACTTGTTTTATAACTTGCCTTTGTTATCGTGTTATATCATAGCAAGAGAATATATAAGCCACTTTACCTTTTGTTATTTTAAAATTAAAATTTCATTTATTTTATTTTATTTTGGACCTTTAAATTCTTTTTGTTTTTTATTATTTTTTATTTTTATTGGATATTTTATTTATTTACATTTCAAATATTGTCCTCCTTTCCTGTCTCTTCACAATCCCCCATCCCATCATCCTCTCCCCTTCTTCTTAGTTATATGTATATATGTGTGGGTTTATGCACATGTGTGGGTTCCCAAACAGACCAAATACATTAAAGCCTCCAGAACTGGAGCAATAGTAACCTGATAGAAGTTCTGGAAACTAAATTTGGATTCTCTGGTAAAGCAGACCACACTCTTAATCACAGGTCCACCTCTCCACCCCAAGCTTTTATCACTTTTTATTTGCTAAATCGTATCCAATTGTGCCAACTTTCTTATTTCATCTATGATTGGTGAACATTGATTGCCACTTGATTTATACTATAACAAATAATGTTGCTACAGAATATTATCTATGTGCCTTGGTGAACATATGCCTCTTCTTTCAGCTACTTTTAGCTATTTGTTTTGTTTGTAGGGTCTTTATATGTGCAACATTCACAAACAATTTGATGTAACTTCCTAAGGTTGCTATCTGTACTCCTACCTTGAGCACATAAAAATCCCTATTGCTATATATCCTGACTGGTGTGCACATTTATTTTCTATATAGTTTAGATCTTCTGGAGTCTACATAGAACTTTTCCCACTGGGTTTCACTTGGTAGAATCATGATCTATCCAATAATAAAAGTCTAGAATACTATTCTAGAATTGAGTTGGATATTAGTGGTGTGAAATTTCTAGAATGTTACTCTTACATATGGGAAAACAATTATTTGCAAAAAGAAAATATAGTATTGAGTATAGGCTTCCTTTTAAAAAGAGTTCTTAAATATTTTGACCTGACTTCTGGCCTACCACCCACCAGAGATTATAGAAAAGAAAGACTATGGAAGTGGACCTGTTTAGAAATAGTTCTTTGAAGAAATTTTAACTTTTAACTGTCAGGATAATAGGAGTCCAGTTTAGTAGTGTCAGGATAGCAAACAGGAATCAGCAGTGGTGGCATGACTGAGCAGAAGTAGCCAGGCAACTGATAAATCAGTAAGAGTCATCAGGAGTAGCCAGAACCCTCAGGGATGTCTGTAGTTTTCTGCCATGCCTCTCTAAACAAAGTGAAAATCCATGAAGGTGAAGACACAAGGCCATCGAATTGTTGGAAAGCTACCTATGTAAGCCTGTCATCGATGATCGTTGAGGCCTATTTATACTCCCTCTAAACAAGACCATGACCTCCCGCAATCCTACCTCAGTAAACACCATGTGAGTCTTTCTTAGCAAAACTCCATGTGAGTCTGTATCAGTTGACTTCACTCTGCCAATTGGCCAGAGTCCACAGAAGCGTCAGAAGCTTTTTGGGGTTTTGTTTTGTTTTGTTTTTATGAGGTGATGACAATGATGACCATTAAGGAATGGCAAAGCATACCAATACCTTCCAAAACCTTCTGTTGGGTCCTTCTTAACATCATGCCTCCTTTCATGTGTTTGCTTTAGCAAAACATCCTTTCACCTGTGTTCACTTGAGGAAAATCATCCTTCACATGTCCGCCCTAGAAAAAACCCATCTGACAAACTGACTTTCCTAAGAAACCCTAAGTTCCCACTTCAGTTGAGCGTCTCCTTTACCTTTTATATTCATATTATGTAGGTCTCCTATATAAGAAAAGTAAACCTGTTATACTACTTTTAGAAAAGGGATAATTCAATAAAGAAAGTGAGAGGGAGGGAAGGATAGAGGGAAAGAGAAAAGGAAGAATGAAAAGAAAGGGAATGGTGAAAGAGAACAGAGAGGAAGGGAAGAAGAGAGATGAAAAGAAGAGGAAAGAAAAGGAGAGGTATTCTGTTCATTAACATATATGTATCCTCTTTGTTCCTTCTTAAAAGGGAGAACAAAACACTCATTGAAGGAGTTGCAGAGACTAACTATGGAGCAGATACTAATGGAAGGACAATTCACAGACTGCTCCACCTGGGAATCCTTCCCAAATTCAATAATCAAATCCAGACACTATTGAAGATGCTAGCAAGTGCCGGCTGACAGGAGCCTGATATAGCTGTCTCCTGAGAGGCTCTGACAGTACTCAACTAATACAGAGGTAAAGGCTCACATTCGACTGAGTACAGGGTCCCCAATGAAGGAGCTAGAGAAAGGACCCAAGGAGCTGAAGGGTTTGCAGACCCTTAGGAGGAACAACAATATGCACAAACTAGTACTCGCAGAGCTCCCAAGGACTAAACAACCAATCAAAGAGTACACATGGTGGGACTCATGGCTCTAGCAGCATATGTATAGCAGAGGATGGCTAAGTTAGTCATCAATGAGGAGAGGCCCTTGGCCCTGTGAAGGTTCTATGTCCCATTGTAGGGGGATGCTTGCCAGGACCAATAAGCAGGAGGAGGTGGGGTGGTGAGCAGGGGTAGGGGGGAGGGAACAGAGGGGTTTTTTTAGTTTTAGGTTTTTTGTTTTGTTTTGTTTTTTGGTTTTTTTTGCTTTTTTTTTTTTTTTTTTTTGGAGGGGAACCTGGGAAAGGAGATATTGTAAATAAAGAAAACATCGAACAAAAAAAAACTATATATGTATCCCTTGCATGTTTACTTTAAAATTATTATATGAAATAGTAATGTATTATATAAGACATTTCCTCACATTTTGAAATTAAAGTTTAAATAGGTAACAACTCAAGAGGCAAAACTTACCTAATTATGTCTTATTCTAAAACAATAAAATATATACCAGAGTAATCCAGAAAAAAAATACAGAATAAATAGGATCTTTTATTTGATTTCCACACATATAACATCTATTTAGCATCCAGCATGTATTTTTCTATCATTTGGCATTTATTTATTATCTATCAAACACATTACCTATTCTATAGTCTGAATGTTTATCACCTACTCATTCTATTATTAATCATTTATGAATATATCATTAGTCATATGCATGTGTACCATCCATCATTTATCTTTCATCTCTTTGTTGCCCATGTATCATTCATGTATCCACATGTGTCTACATCTATCCATTAGTAAAGTAATCTTATAGAAAATAGTTTACATGATCATGAAAGTAGGGAATTGCAGAGGTCTCTTGTGTTTAAGATGGTGATACAGGAATTCTCAACCTAAAATTTCCATCCAAACCAACAGGCCTGAGAAGGGAAGGGAAGCAGTGACATAATTCCTGGTTTAAGTGTAGGAAATCAGTCTCCAATCTGAGTTACACAGGGAGGAACAATTCCTTTCTGACAGCCTTCTTGATTCTATGAAGGTCTTACTCTAACTGGCTGAGTTCCATACATGTGAGGGAAAACAATGCACCCTACTCTGAATAAACTAACTACTGAATAAACTTGAATTTATTCAGATGTAGCTTAAAAGAAACATAATATTTAGTTAAATATATGGGCATTCTGGTCCACCATGTTTACCCATGAAATTAAGCTCAGAATATACGAATGTGAACAATGATAACATTGGTCCATGGGAATAGATGTCTGCTGCTGTCAAATTCCAGGTTAGAGGACTTGCGAGTGATCAAATCTTTGAGTTTCTCCTGTGGAGTGTTTGTGCCCCAGGAGCCTACTCTGTGGTATTCACAGAGGTATGCAAATGTGGAGTTTACTGTTTTTAAAATAAGATGAAATTTATGACATTTGTAATAATAATTTTAAAAAATATTATTTATTTTTTATATTTTAATATAATTATATAATTTTCAACTTTGTTTTCCACTCTTCAAACCCTACTACATACTTTTCTTTGCTCTTCTTTCATATCATGGCCTATTTTTTCTTTAAAAGTTTTTATAAATATATTCTTACATAAAGAAATAAAAAAAAATACATGTATAATTCTATAATACAATACAACCCTGCACCTAAGGTCAGGGATCATTGCAGAAGAGGCATCAGAAACACTGTCTGAGGCAGAAGAAAAAACACTTCACTATGTGACTGTGTGTCCTAAGAATATCAGAAGCTGCAATCATGAAGTTTCACCCAAATGATTGCCTAAACATGCACTGAATATAGATAACAAAAGTGGAGGGAGGGAAATCAACCTTATACAAAGAACTACAAATAACTAAGGAATGCTGGGAGTTGGAGAAACACTCTTCCCCAAGGAAGAGTACATTGATGGTTTATCCAATGGTCTCTTATGACAATATCTTAGAATACTTTTATTTTACATGTCTTGCTTTTACATTAACGTAATTAAAGCATCAATAGTCAAAAAAGTCTAAATCTTCTAACTGTATTAGAAAAATTTTAACTTAAACATTTAATTCATAGATATATATTGCTTCCTCTGGAAGAGAAAAATAAGACCTTTGTTTTAATACAAGAGACTTATTTAAAGTACTACTCTATTATGATTATTAAAGAAAATTATGTTATCTATCATGTTATCAAGAAAATAACAGACATGTTTTGACAGGGTATATATAAAAATTTTCAGCAATAATATTTGTGTGGGTTTTACATAAACATTAAAATATTTCAAAAGTTCACATGTGACTAAAGGTCCAAGATGCTGGAAGAGTTTCTGGCATTCAATGTGGTCATAATCTTATTTAACACTACATTGATAAGCAATGAGAGTTGGTCATGCTCTGTTCCTTAATTGTTAGCAGAGTTAGCTTGAAATCCATGCCCCAGCACAAATGCATTTGAATTAATTACACGTTTTATTTATTTATGTGCACAGCCCTCAGAGCAATTCATGAGGAGGAAAAGAGGGTAACAACATGGTAATTTGTTCTTAAACCTCAAAGCCTCTGCAGCAAGAACAGTATACTTAAACATCCCATGACAGAAAGAATACCTCCAAAACTCCTACAAAAAAATGTTTGTTTAACCAATTATCTGAAAATACAAAGTATCATGCTCAAATAAGTTTACTTTCATATTAACAATAAATTAGCATAATTTTATGAAAAAATGATGTAATGTCAAAATCCTAGAAATATTGAAGAAGTCTAAGTAACTCTCATACTAAAATCTTTCACAAGCTGAACAACAGCTTTATTTATTGTTAAACATAACAGGAATAATCCACGCCATTTATCTGTTGTACAACTTTAAGCCTTCTGAGAGTGTTGCCTGCACACACATGTGGGTTATTGAACACATAGAACCAGTTGCACCTGTGCAGTGACAGATTGAGTTCTGAAACATAAATGGGTTGGTCTCTCTATCCTCTGACCATCAGTCAGGACTCTGACCAGGACTCTTCTCATGAGCTAGTTTAATGGATTTCTGAATGATAGCAAGAAAACAAGCCAAAGGTTACTTTAATAGTTTCCTGTGTGATAGTGAGAAACCAAATTGTCAGGACTTCTTCAAGTTGTTTTTGGACACATCTGATATACTAAGCCCATGAGAGTGATTTTGGCTTTGAAGAAGCAAAGATTCCTTATTATGATTCAGCAAATAAATGACAACCTCATTGCCATCAATGCACTGTTTTATAGTTTAGCTAATTAATATTATTTGGAAAGATATACTATTTTCTCCTAAGGCAATGAGAAAGCCAGCTGCTCTTATACATGAAGTAATATTAGCCCAGTATGCTCCTGCAAGGTAGCAGAATTTGCTCTTCTCTCTTTTAGTTTCTACTGTCACAAAAGGAAGAATATTCATTATCCTCTGTGATTAGAAGAGGAGTATCAGTGTTGACTCTGTAGCAGAAAACAACATTCTGGGAAACTTTATGAATATTTCTCAACACCATTTCCCATGATAGTTGCTTACCTTATTGCTATGACAAAATACAGGACAAGAAGCAACATCAGGAATTGTTTACTTTAATTTGTACTTTGAAGGGATATTTCAGTTTTCCATGATTGGGAAGGCATAGCAACAGGATCCTGAAGTTGTTGGTCACATTGCCTCTGCAGTCAGGAAACAAGAATGTGGAATGTTATTGCTCTGTACACTGTCTTCTTTTAATTCTGTTTTGGACTATATTCAAGTGGTCCATCCCACATCCATTAACCTACGTAAGCCTTTATAAGAATGTCCAGAGACTCAAATCTAGATCTTATGAAGTTGAAAATCAGTGTTAATTTTCACATTTTCTTAACTAAATCTTTAGACTATCTTTATATTAGTTTGTCAAAACTGGAGGGCTTCTTTTTATAAATCTAAATTAATCTGTATTCCCTGTGGGTCTCTTTAACTGATCTGTGGAGGGTGAGATAAAGAATGTAGTTTATAGTCTTAAACCCAAGATAAGCCAAGAGTCATCTTGAGAAGCATGTGACATGACCACTGTGTGATGCTGAATATGCAGTATACATGAAGTGAACATATCACAGCCAGGCTGGATTAGGGGACAGAATGAAGTAGTTATCAGCCATACCTACTCTAAGACTGTAGAAACTTCACTTAGTGGTAATGCTGTAAGCCCCAGTATCTATTTACTCATAACCTTTACTTGCTTTGCTCTTTCAAGAATCTTGAAGCCTGCATGCACAATTATGAACAATGTATATGGGATTTTTATTCTGCCTTACTCTTCTATAAATAATTGTTATAATGCTTTGTATAGCCTTCTATCCCTTGGAGTTGAGGGGGGTTGTTTGGGCTTTTTTGTACAAATATTGGCAATGAGATTGGAATAGCCATGTCTGTGCAAGAAGCCAATGCCTCTTATAAAACTTGTTTCTAAGAATGTACTTTTTAGAAATATACAAGATTCAATTCACAGACCATATGAAGCCCAAGAAGGAAGACCGAAGTGTGGAAGCTTCAGTGCTTCTTAGAAAGGAGAACAAAATACTCACAGGAGGAAATATGGAGACAGTGTGGAGCAGAGACTGAAGGAAAGGCCATCCAGAGACTGCCCTACCTGCAGATCCATCCCATATACAGTTACCAAACCGGGAAACTACTGTGGATTCAGGGAAGTGCTTGCTGACAGGAGCCTGATATTGCTGTCTCCTGAGAGGATCTCCCAGAGCCTGACAAATACAGAGGTAGATGCTCACAGCCAACCATTGGAGTGAGCACAGGGAATCTGATGGAAGAGTTGGAGAAGGGAATGAAGGAGCTGAGGGGGTGTGCAGCCCCATCAAGGGAGCAACAGTGTCAACTGGCCAGACACCCCCCCCCCCAGAGCTCCTGGGGAATGGACCACCAACCAAAGAGTATACATGTAGGGATCCATGGCTCTGGCCACATATGTGGCAGAGGATGGCTTTGTTGGACATCAGTGGGAGGAGAGGCCCTTTGACCTGAGGGTAGGTGCTCAATGCCCCAGTGTAGGGGAATTCCTGGGTGGGAAGACAGGAGTGGATGGGTGAGCAACCTCACAGAGGCAGCGAGAGGGGGTGGGGTAAGGGATTTCTGAAGGGGAGACCTGGAAAGGGGAAAACATTTGAAATGTAAATAAAGAAAATAAAATGTAAATTCAAAAATGTACTTTTTACTTAGAAGTTTTTCTTCCAAGGACATTGTTCTTATCTTTTTCTTCTTTTTGACATCATAGATATTCTTACACAGAATCAAAGCACATACAAATGACTTCACTTATGGTACCTCTCTAGCACTGAAACTGTTGAGTCTTATATTCACCCTATTCAGCTTTAATAGCTCAACCAAGAGATGCAAACTAAACCCTCCCTCGGCAGCAGAGGAAAACTTTGTCACTTCACTCTTGTTATTTCCTATTTTTCTGACTTAAATTCTGGCCATTTCACGATACCTTTATGAATGTTGTGGGTTTGATAGTGATTATTACTACATTGTCTTCACACAAGCCTTATGTGTGCAGAATGGGAGGGACAGATGAGTGGGAAGACTTGGGTTTAGAGTCAGCAGGAAGGAATGGAGATATAAAGCAATGCAGCTTGCTATCTCCTGCCTGAGGTTTCACAGGATTGTGGGTTAGAAGGAACCACTGATCTCAGAATAGCTTATGAATTATAAGAATGAGAAAGAAATTACCCTCTTTGAATCTCATTAGTCCTGCTACGCAAAAAAGGGAGGGAATTCTTTTAGATTTTATATAGCTCTTTTTAACTCACTAATGATTTCTGGCATTTAACTCAGTATAGGCATTAGAGCTGCACAGGGCTAATGCATATAACCTTGCTGTGAGAACTGATGAACATGCATTTAATATGAGTGTATTCATTTCTTTTGGTTTCATACCTGTAGGTAAATGTTTTGCCCTCAAGATGTGATTATAATTTGACCAGATGTGGAGGCTTCTTGGATTATCCCAGCGTCACCTAACTGCCATGACTTTTCAAGCACTGTGCTGGTGTCCAGGTAAGCTTAGTGGGCTTTGGTCTAGAGATAATACACTTTAACTAAGTGTTATTTCTGCAGCTAATGACACGTTTATAGAATTTTCACTGGACCACCTGAAATTAAAATTAAACTAACAAATGTTGACATTATTTTACTTGAATAAAATTAATATTCTTGTAAGGTGTCATTTTCATACAAAGTAGGCCCTATAATTATGAATCAGTTTTTAACTGCACTGATAATTGAAATAAGTGTATATTTGTATTCTAAACAAGTTAACATAGTAAAATAATGCTTCACTTTCTAGATTACTTTAAATGTTTCCATTTATTTTTATCTAAAAAAAAATCTCATAAAATGTTTGTTTTATTCCTCTTTATTTAGTAGGTTATTTGGCTTGAAATCTTCTAAGGAGAATATTTACAAATAAAATTCAATTTATTTAATTCTCATGTATTCTTTCTTTTGTTCCAGTTTTGGTAAATTGTAATTTTCTACATTTTACCTACGTTTGCAATTTTGTTTATATAAAGGGGATGCTAATAATATTCCCCTTAACACGTTAAAAAATCTATAGTTTCTTATTATAGTTTTTTTATTACTTGCATTGGTGATATTTATGTTTATAATTTCCAGGGTTCCTTTTTGCCAGATATTTTCATTAATCATAATATCCTATACTAAATATTAGATAGGATGCAGAAATATAAACATTTTCTCTAGTTGAATCACTCTACATTTATTGGCATTCATTATTCTGCAAATGAAAATATTCCCTTATACTTATTTGCAGAAATAATATAGACTAGGTTTATATGACTTTTTTTAAAATATCTTTTTTCTGATTGAAGCTTGCAATCAGGCATTTCCTTAAGGATCCTAAGAACTTTAAAAAATGAAAAAAGCGTTTACTCCCTAATATCTTGTTGTTCTCCCCATTAATTGGACATCATTATTTCAAAGCAATGTTAGTAGACAGAGCTAGGAAATACACTTAAAATTCATAAATTCATAATCACACTTTGAATTCAACCTAACTCTGTTCCATTCTACCCTATATTTTTTCTTGCGTATTTGTTTTTCTTTTCTCCCACTGTAAAAGCTTCTATTACAAAAGACATCAACAATACTATTCCTTAGGCCTATCTTAGAGAATACACAAAGACATTTCATGCTTTGTTGAGATAATTTCATGCTTGTAAACTTTACTCACCACTACAAAAACTTCAAGGCTTTTCTCTTACATTCTCACCACCCTCACCTGTCTTTCACTTCCTATTCAGAATATTCTCACCTATTCTAAGAGTTTATTTACCAAATCATCTTTCATTTCCCTATCTCGGGGAAGAAAAATTGCCAACTCTTATGTGATTGTACTATGTAATTTTGTGAGTGGAATCATCTTTCTTTTTTTTTTTTTTTAAGGATTTTTTTAATTAGATATTTTCTTTATATGTCATACGATATCTCATTTCCCAATTTAACCTCCAAAAAAAGAAAACAAAATAAAATGAAGTAAAAATTAAAAACAGAAAACAAAAAACAAACCCCTGTTCACTCCCCAGTCCCCCTGCAAAACACCCCACCCTCTCCTGCTTACTGGCACTGGCATTCTCCTACACTGGGACATAGAACTTTCACAGGGCCAAGGGCCTCTCCTCCCATTGATGACCAACTTGGCCATCCTCTACTATACATATGCTGCTGGAGCCATTAGTCCCACAATGTGTACTCTTTGGTTGGTGGTTTAGTACCTGGGAACTCTGAGGGTGCTAGTTAGTTCATACTGTTGTGTAGAGAGCCACGCTCCAGCTGGCTATTGCCATTACAAGATGGCACCGGCATCTTCTCCCTGTAAACAAGTAGTCTGCGCATGTGCTAAGGGACAGAGCGTGCCAAGTCACAGCCTATCCCAGGGCGTCACATGAGGTAATGAGCAAACAGCCAATCAGAAATGAACATGCTGCTCCAGGGTATATATAAGCAGTGCCTTTTCGGGGCTTGGGGTCTTCCTCTTAAAGATGCAATAAACGCTTGTTGCAGAAGGATCCTGGTGTCCGCATGCGTTCTTGCTGGCGAGACGATTGTGCAGATTACACTGTTGTTCATCCTAAGGGGCTGCAAACCCTTTAGTTCCTTGAGTCCTTTCTCTAGCTCCTTCATTGGGGTCCCTGTATTCAGACCAATGGATGGCTTTAAGCCACTACTTCTATATTAGTCTGGTACTGTCAAAGCCTCTCAGGAGACAGCTATATCAGGCTTCTGTCAGCCAGCACTTGCTGGCATTGACAATAGTGTCTGGAATTAATGATTGAATATGGGAATGATTCCCAGGTAGAGTAGACTCTGGATTGTCCTTCCTTCAGTCTCTGCTCCATAGTTAGTCTCTGCAACTCCTTCCATGGGTACTTTGTTCCCCCTTGTAAGACAGAATAAAGTATCCACATTTTGGTCTTCCTTCTTCTTGAGTTTCTTGTGGTTTCTGGATTGTACTTTGTGTATTCCAATCTTCTGGGCTAATATTGACTTATCAGAGAGTGTATACCATGTGTGTTCTTTTGTGATTGGGTTACCTCACTAAGGATGATATTCTCCAGATCCATCCATTTCACTAAGAATTTCATAAATTCATTATTTTTAATAGCTGAGTAGGCACCAGCTACTAATAGCTACTCCATTGTGTAGATGTACCACATTTTCTGTATCCATTCATCTGTTGAGGGACATCTAGGTTGTTTCCAGTTTCTGGCTATTATAAATAAGGTTGCTATGAACATGGTAGATCATTTGTCCTTATTACATGTTGGAGCAATTTCTGGATATATGCCCAGGAGTGGTATAACTGGGTCCTCTGGTAGTACTATGTCCACTTTCTGGAGGAACAGCCAAACTGATTTCCAAAGTGGTTGTACCAGCTTGCAATCCCACCGGCAAAGAAAAAGTATTCTCCTATCTCCACAACCTCTCCAGCATCTGCTGTCACCTGAGTTTTTTACCCTAGTCATTCTGACTGGTGTGAGGTGGAATCTTAGGGTTGTTTTGATTTGCATTTCCCTGATGACTAAGGACATTGATCATTTCTTTAGGTGCCTCTCAGTCATTTAGCTCTGTACTCCATTTTTAATAGGGTTATTTGAATCTCTGGAGTCTAACTTCTTGAATTCTTTGTATATACTTAATATTAACACTCCATCAGATATAAGATTGGTAAAGATCTTTTCCCAATTTGTTGGTTGCTGTTTTGTCCTATTGACAGTGTCTTTTGCCTTACATAAACTTTGCAATTTTATGAGGTCCTATTTCTCAGTTCTTGATCTTAGACCATAAGCTATTGGTTTTCTGTTCAGGAAATTTCCCCTGTGCCTATGTCATCGAAGCTCTTCCCCACTTTCTTTTCCATTACTTTCAGTGTATCTGGTTTTTTGTAGAGTTCTTTAATTCACTTAGACTTGAGCTGTTTGCAAGGAAATATGAATGTATCAATTTGCATTCTTCTACATACTAACCACCGGTTGAGCCAGCAACATTTGATGAAAATGCTGTCTTATTTTCCACTGGATGGTTTTAGTTCCTTTGTCAAAGATCAAGTGGCCATAGGTTTGTGGGTTCATTTCTGGATCTTCAGTTCTATTTCACTGATCTTCCTGACTGTCACTGTACCAATATCATGCAGTTTTTATCACAATTGCTCTGTAGTACACCTTAAGGTCTGGGATGGTGATTCCACCAGAGGTTCCATTATTGTTGAGAATAGTTTTGGCTATCCTGTTTTTGTTTTTTTTTTTTGTTCCAGATGAATTTGCAAATTGCTCTTTCTAAGTTTATGAAGAATTGAGTTGGATTTTTGATGGAGATTGCCTTGAATCTGTAGATTGCTTTCAGCAAGATGGCTATTTTTACTATATTAACCCTGCCAATCCACCAGAATGGGTGATTTTTCCATCTTCTGAGATATTCTTCAATTTCCTTCTTCAGAGACTTAAAGTTTTTGTCAAACAGATCTTTTATTTGCTTAGTTAGACTCACACCAAGGTATTTTATATCATTTGTCACTATTGTGAAGAATGTTGTTTCCCTAATTTATCCTTTGTGTAGAGAAAGGCCACTGATTTGCTTGAGTTAAATTTAGATGCAGCTAGTGTGCTGAAGTTGTTCTTCAGGTTTAGGAGCTCTCTGGTAGAATTTTTGGGGTCATGTAAGTATAATATCATATCATCAGCAAATAGTGATAATCTGACTTCTTCCTTTCCAATTTGTATCCCTTTGATCTCCTTTTGTTGTCCAATTGCTATGGCTAGGACTTCAAGTACATTATTGAACAGGGAGGGAGAGAGTGGACAGCCTTGTCTAGTCCCTGATTTTAGTGGGATTGCTTTAAGTTTCTCTCCATTTAGTTTTATGTTGGCTACTGGTTTTTTGCATATTGATTTTACTATGTTTAAAAATGGGCCTTGAATTCCTGATCTTTTCAAGACTTTTATCATGAAGAAATGTTAGATTTTGTCAAATGATTTCTCAACATCTAATGAGATGATCATATGGTTTTTTTTCTTTGTGTTTGTTTGCATAGCAAATGACCTTGATGGATTTCCATATATTGAACCATCCCTGCCTCCTTGGGATGAAGCCTACTTGAGCATGATAGATAATCATTTTAATGTGTTCTTGGATTCTGTTTGCAAGAATTTTATTGAGTATTTTTGTATCGATATTCATAAGGGAAATTGGTCTAAAGTATCTCTCTTTGTTAGGTCTTTGTGTGGTCAAGGTATAAGAGTAATTGTGGTTTCATAGAACAAATTGGGTAGAGTACCTTTTGTTTCTATTTTGTGGAATCATTTGAGGAGTATTGGTATTAGGTCTTCTTTGAAGGTCTAATAAAACTCTGCACTAAACCCATCTGGTCCTGGGATTTTCTTGGTTTGGAGACTGTTAATGACTGTTTCTATTTCCCTAGCAGATATGGGACTGTTTAGATCGTTGATCTGATATTGATTTAACTTTGGTACCTGGTATTTGTCTAGAAAATTGTCTATTTCATCCAGATTTTCCAGTTTCGTTGAGTATTGTTGAGTATAGGTTTTATAGTAGAATCTCATGGTTTTTTTTTTTTTTTTGGATTTCCTCAGTTTCTGTTATTATGTCTCCCTTTTCATTTCTGATATTGTTAAGTACTATACTGTCTCTGTGCCCTGTCACTAGTCTGACTAATACTTTATCCATTTTGTTCATTTTTTTCAAAGAACCAGCTCCTGGATTGGTTGATACTTTGTATAGTTCTTTTAATTTCTATTTGGTTGATTTCAGTCCTGAGTTTGATTATTTCCTGGCTTTGACGCCTCTTGGGTGAAATTGCTGCTTATTGTTCTAGAGCTTTCAGTTGTACTGTCAAATTGCTGGTGTATGCTCTCTTCAGTTTCTTTTAAGAAGCACTTAAAGCTATTAGTTTTCCTCTTAGGACTGCTTTCATTGTATCTCATAAGTTTGGGTATTTTGTGGCTTCATTTTCATTAAATTCTAAAAAGTCTTAAATTTCTTTATTTCTTCCTTGACCAAGTTATCATTGAGTAGAGTGTTGTTAAGCTTCCACATGTATGTGGGCATTCTATTGTTTATGTTGTTATTGAGGAGTAGCCTTATTCCATGTCGATCTCATAGGATGCTAGGAATTATTTCAATCTTCTTGTATCTGTTGAGGCCTGATTTGTGACCAATTATATGGTCAGGTTTTGAGAAGGTACCATGAGATTCTGAGAAGAAGGCATATCCTTTTGTTTTAGGATAAAAAGTTCTATAGATATCTGTTTAATCCATTTGTTTTATAACTTCTATTAGTCTCATTTTGTCTTAGTTTAGTTTCTGTTTCCATGATTTGTCTATTGCAGAGAGTAGGGTGTTGAAATCTACCACTATTACTGTGTGCGGTGCAATATGTGCTTTGAGCTTAAGTATAGTTTCTTTTATGAATGTAGATGCCCCTGCATTTGGAGCATAGAGGTTCAGAATTGAGAGTTCATCTTGGTAGATCATAACTTTGATGAGTATGAAGTTTTCTTCCTTATCTTTTTTGATCACTTTAGGGCGAAAGTTGATTTTATTCCATATTAGAATGGCTACTCCAACATTTTTCTTGGGACCATTGGCTTGGAAAATTGTTTTCTAGCCTTTTATTCTGAGGTACTGTCTGTCTTTGTCACTGAGGCTGGTTTCCTGAATGCAACAAAATGTTGGGTCCTGCTTAGGTACCCAGTCTGATAGTCTTTGTCTTTTCATTGGTGAATTGAGTCCATTCATATTAATAGCTAGTAAGGAAAAGTAATTGTTACTTTTTGTTATTTTTCTTGTTAGAGTTTGAATTATGTTCATGCGCCTACCTTCTTTTAGTTTTGTTGAAAGATTGCTTTCTTGGTTTTTCTAGGATGTAGTTTCCCTCCTTGTGTTGGAGTTTTCCATTTATTATTCTTTGAAGGGCTGGATTTGTGGAAATATATTGTTTGAATTTGGATTTATTCATGGAATACCTTGGTTTCTCCATCCATGGTAATTGAGAGTTTTGCTGGGTATAGTAGCCTGGGGTGGCATTTGTATTCTCTTAGGGTCTGTATGACATCAACCCAGGATCTTCTGGCTTTCATAGTCTCTGCCAGGAAGTCTGGTGTAATTCTGATAGACCTGCCTTTATATGTTACTTGACCTTTTTCCCTCACTGCTTTTAATATTGTTTCTTTGTTTTGTGCATTTGCTGTTTTAACTATTATGTGGCAGGAGGAATATTTTTTCTGGTTCACTCTATTTGGAGTTCTATAGGCTTCTTGTATGTTCATGGGCATCGCTTTCTTTAGGTTTGGGAAGTTTTCTTCTATAATATTGTTGAAGATATTTACAGGCCCTTTAAATTGGAGATCTTCACTCTCTTCTATACCTATTATCCTTAGGTTTGGTCTTCTCATTGTATCCTGGATTTCCTGGATGTTTTGGGTTAAGAACTTTTTGCATTTTGTGTTTTCTTTGACTGTTATGTCAATGTTTTCTATGGTATCTTCTGCACTGGAGATTTGCTCTTCAATCTCTTGTATTCAGTTGGTGATGCTTGCATCTATGGGTCTTGACTTCTTTCCTAGGACTTCTATCTCCAGAATTGTCTCTCTTTGTGATTTCTTAACTGTTTCTACTTCCATTTTTAGGTCCTGGATGGTTTTGTTCAATTCCTTCACCTGTTTGGTTGTGCTTTCCTGTAATTATTTAAGGGATTTTTGTGTTCCATCTTTAAGGGCTTCTACTTGTTTACTCATGTTTTCCTGTAATTCTTTAAGAGATTTTTGTGTTTCCTCTTTAAGGGCTTGTACCTCTTTACCTGTGTTCTCCTGTATTTCTTTAAGGGAGTTATTCATGTCCTCCTTAAATTCCTCTATCACCATCCTGAGATGTGATTTTAGATCCAAATCTTGCTTTTCCAGTGTTTTCCGATATCCAGGACTTGATGTGGTAGGAGTACTAAGTTCTGATGAAACCAAGTAGTCTTGGTTTCTTTTAAGTTTCTTGCATTTGCCTTTTGCCAACTGTTGATTTCTAGTGTTACATGTTCTTGCTGTCTCTGGCTGGAGCTTCTTCCTCCTATGGGTCTGTAAGTCTGTTTCAGTACTTCTGGGAGATTAGCTCTCCTCTTGTAAAAACTTGTGTCCTGTGGATGGCTGTGGATCAGTCATCCCTCCTGAGTCTTGGGGTCATAGCATAACCTGAAGAAAGGCTCTCTGCTTGCTGGAAAAGTGCAGAGAGGGCTGTTGATCTGCTGTCCCTCCTAGGTGTAGTTGGAGGTAGAAAGGATCCTGTCCTGGCTGCCCTGTCACTTGTGAGGGCTGTGCATCTTGGCTGATCCCACTTTAGAAAGTCACTGGAAAGAAAATGAAGATCTCACTGAGTCCTTGGGTTAAAGTACTCCCTGGAGGCATGCTCTCCACTTGTGGGGAAGTAGCAGAGAGGGCTGTGGATCTGCTGTCACTTCTAGGTTTAGAAGGAGGTAGAGAGGATCCTGTCCTGGCTGCTCTGCCACTTGTGAGGCCTGTCTGAATCTTCTTTCTTATATAAATGTTACTTATCTTCTTTGTTTAATTATACATAATAAGTATCTTCATAAAGTCATTAATCTAAACCAGGAGGTGGTAGTGACACATGTCCTTTATCTCAGCAAACAAGGGGGAGATACCTGTAGATTTGTGAGTGTAAGGCTAGTGTTGTCTGCAAAGCAAGTTTCAGGACTGCCAAAGCTACACAAAGAAACACTGTCTTGAAAAACAAACAAATAAACAAACAAAATAAGGGACAGTTAATCAAAAATCTATGGCAGAAATCCTCTCTGCATTGCTTCTACTTGTGTTAATGTGTTAAGTATATTGTACCACAATGGTTGCTAGAATTTTCTTACAGTAGCATAACAAGTTACCACAAATTAGCTGCTTAAAAATGTATATATTTTAAGATTATATAATTTAGACCCTAATAATAGCTAACTGGATCTATCTTTCTTTCTAGAAACATTGGGTAAGAAATTGCTATCTTGCTCATTTTCGCTATTGGAAAAATTCACTAAAGTCCTGAGCTTCTAAAGTTTGATATGATTAGATTGGGCCCTATGATACAACCCAGGAAAATCACAGCCTGTCAGATTCTGTAACCTTCAGACTATGTGCAATATTCTACCTGACACCCATGTAGCATTTTTAGCTTTTAGGAACTCCAGGACTAGGGTATGGGAATTTTGAAACTTCATTGTGCTCACCAAAGTGTTCTCATCAAATGAAGATGATATCTTCATCCTGTCCTCAGATACTGGTACATTTTATTGTGAACATGTAAAAAAAAATTTATCAAATGTTTTCAGATCTAATATTGTTTTGTTCTTTTAGTGCAGTGATTTTTTTGAACTTTGACAAAAATTATACTATTGTGCCAGTCCCCAATTTTTCATGGTGTTTTATTCTTTTTAAGCTCCATTTGACCTTGTTAATGGTTTTTTTATACTGGAATTCAAAAACAAACAGATCATTAGTTTTCTTGTCTTCATTGTAAGTTTGCCTTAGTGAGTTTTACAAAATGAGTCCCAGATGAACATGCTTTAAACTGCTGACTTAAACCAGCAGTGCCTAGTCTTCCAGACTTTTCTTACCCCTATAAACCTGAAACCCCTACATCATCTCCCATTATATGGCTTGGTGAATAACTTTTCTTTTATTTTTTTTTAATTCAAATTAACTATTTAGGGATCTCCCAACCTCTTGTATAATTTCCCATGTTCATGTATTAATGAATGTTGTTGTTGTTAATCTATTACTTATTCCACAATTCAAGATTACAAGAGCCAGAGAGGATGGATAGTTCCAAGGAAACAGCATCTTCTAGTCACAACAGGATAAAGTCTGACATAAGAGGATACAGAGTCTATGACTGCATGAACAACACCTGCAAGGTTCAAGCTAGATGGAGTCCCAGTGTTGACATGAGCAAGCAGGCACTGCTTAACAAGAAGCTATCTCCAATTGATACCCACTTTAAATACTATGGTTTTTTACCAATTTTTATTTATATGAGTACTCTGTAGTTGTTTTCAGACATACCAGAAGAGAGCACCAGATCTGATACCCACTTGAAAGGGAAAATTTAGTTTTCTCTGATGGAGTCTCAACTCATATATTAAGCATACTTCAGGGAAAGACTCATGCCCAGCACTAAATGACCAAAACAAAACAAACTTGGTATTTTTGGAGCTTTTTGGTTTTTATTACTTTGTTTGGGCACTTTTGTCTTACTGGCTTTTGCTTGAATATTATTAATTCTAATTTTGTATATTTAAGTTTCTTTTGGGTGTGTGTTTCTGGTGTTTTCCTTTGTTTCTGTTGGGGTTTGTTTCTTTAAAAATTTGGTTTGCTCACTTATAACTTTCTGTTTGTTTTCAAACAGAAATAGGAAGAAAGGATGTAAGATGAGAGTAGTGTAAGGATCTAGAAGGTGTATGGATAGCAGATATCAGGATTATACTACATTGGATGAAAATTATATGTTAATAAAACCAAAAGACAATGAACAAAATTTCATATGCTTTTTGAAGATACAGGATAAAGCTTCATAAAGACTTGAAATTTTGAAGGGAAACTATATAATATATGATAGTATAAATAATATATTTATAACAC
>JADRCD010216766.1:5241-24229 GCA_019843815.1 Montemys delectorum
AGAGAGAGAGAGAGAGAGAGAGAGAGAGAGAGAGAGAGAGAGAGAGAACTAGAATGCTTGATGTATGGGTGTGTAGCTGTATATGCAGAAGCTAAAGGTTGATGTTGGGAATCATCCTCAATTGATATACCCCTTATTCATTCAGATAGCAAACCCAGTGCTCACCAATATGGTTAGTCTCCAGGCTGCCTTGCTCAGTAGATCCTTGTCTCTGTTTGCTGAGGTTGGAATTAAAGCTGTTTGCTATGTCTACCTGGAATTTCTATGGATTTCTGGTGATCTGAACTATTGTTTTTCATATGTGAACAGCAAGTTTAACCACCTATACACTCCTCTAATGAAATAAAAATATATTTATGTGTACTGCAGTCACATCTTTTTTATCTAGCTCTCATGACCAGAAGCTAAAATGAAGATGTTCCTTTAAGTATCTTATCTCAAAAATGTATTTTATTCTACTGATCTTTCCTTTATGTTGGCAAGGGAAATCCATGTTACTCATTCACATTGAATTTATGCAGGTAGTTATGCCATATGCAATCCACAGCCAGGAACTGCCTCCCCTTCAGGCCTCTGGCCTTTAAATCAGTACAACCTTTCACCTTTTTATTTCTTAATGCCCAAATCCAAAGCAAACAACTTCAGCATCATCTTTCTGAGGAGGCAGTAACTAGTTGATCTAAGGAAGAGTACAAGATCACATTTTTGGGGGTTGGGGATTTAGCTCAGTGGTAGAGCACTTACCTAGCAAGCACAAGGCCCTGGGTTTGGTCCTCAGCTCTGGGAAAAAATAAATCACGTTTTTGTAGGTTCTATGGGAGGGAGCAACATATGGCCAAGCCTAGGAAACACTACTTTTGTTCCTAATGACAAATGACCTTCATTGTTTTGATTACCAAGCACATGCATATATACTTCCTTGTCCCAGTACCACTTTTTAGTTATGAGAGTACTATATCTTATTCACAGCACAAGGCTGAGATTCTTCAACAAAGCATGTTAGTCCTTATCATTTGCCAGAAACTGAGAAGACTGCTGTCACACATCACTCCTTGTCTCCTCTGTGAATTAACAGGTATTAGTTCTTCAGGAAACTATCATCCCGAGATATTACATGATAAATCCTTCAGTCTACATTAGAGGCATCTGTTGACTTGACACCATGCATATTTTTGTCTTTCTATTATACAATACCAGTTTTACAAATGAATATAAAACTTATCTTGAATTTTCGCCATTAAAGGGGGTTTGTTTTCCTAAATTCATATTTTTATTTTTAAGATATCCATTTTGTTTTATTTATTTATTTATTTATTTATTTATAAATTTATTTATTTATTTATAAATAGATGGACCTGGAGAATATCATTTTGATTGAGGTAACCCAATCACAAAAGAATACACATGGTATGCATTCTCTGATAAATGGTTATTAGCCCAGAAGTTTGGAAAACAGGAAGAACAACCCACAAACCACAAGAAACTCAAGAAGAAGGAAGACGAAAAGGTCTACATTTCATTCCTTCCTAAAAGTGGGGCATCAAATACCCACAGAAGGAGTTGCAGAGATTAACTATGGAGCAGAGACTGAAGGAAGGACAAGCCAGCCTAAATATAGCTATCTCCTGAGAGGTTCTGACAATACCTGACTAATACAGATGTAGAGGCTCACAGCCATCCATTGAACTGAGTACACAGTCACCAATGAAGGAGTTGGAGAAAGGACCTATGGAGCTGAAGGGTTTGCAGCCCCTTAGGACAAATAACAATATGAACTAACTAGTACTCTCAGAGCTCCCAGGGACTCAACCACCAACCAAGGACTATACATGGTGGGACTGATTGTTCTGGGAGCATGCATATAGTAGAGGATTGCAAATTCGATCATCAATAGGAGGAGAGGACCTTGGCCCTGTGAAGGTTCTGTGCCGCAGTGTAGGGGAATGCCAGGGCCAATAAGTGGGAGAGGGTGGGGTGGCAAGCATGGGGAGGGGGAGGCAACAGAGGTTTGTTCTTGTTGTTTTTGTTTGTTTGTTTGTTTGTTAGTTTTTTCGAGGGGAAGCTGGGAAAGGAGAAATTTACATGTAAATAAAGAAAATACCTAATTAAAAAAAAAGTTCATTACCTGCCCATTGGTATATAGTCATACACTAAGTCAGGTACATTACATTTCAGTGAAATATGAGTGTTTGCAAAGAATGAAAACAAGCAAATATTTCATTATGTCTGTCTTATCTGCTTTTGTGGTATAATAAATTACCTTTAAAAAGAAAAAAAAAGATATCCATTTTCTTTCTTTCTTTTTCTATTTATTTATTTATTTATTTATTTATTTATTTATTTAAGACAGGGTTTCTCTGTGTAGCCCTGGATATCCTGGATCTCACTCTGTAGACTAGGCTGGCCTTGAACTCAGAAATCCAACTCCTAAGTTCTGATATTAAAGGCATCCACCACCACTACCTAGTTTCTTTCTTATTTTAACAAGCATGTCAGAGACATTTTTGTGTGCTAATAATTATATTATTTATCTAATCTTTCCAAAAATTCTAAATGAATAACTAAATATTACTCTTATGTATCAGAAATTCAGACAAACAGGTTGAACAATATTTCTAGTACAACATGATAAGCAATAGTAGGCTAGACTCTGAACCCTGTTCTTTCTCTCAAACACAGTGTGATACTATTAAAAAATAAGGGTCCCTCTGGCCATGAGACACTATATCTGACACACATCAGACACACAGCTAAGCAGGCCCACAAATGGCAAGAAAAAAAGGTGTTGCCATTGTCTGACTCATTCTGTCTTCTTAAAATTGTTAGATTAAAATCCTAGTCTCCTAGGAGATAGTGTTATAATTTGGAGCCTTGGGAGACAATTTGGTCATTAGAATTCAGCCCACATAAACCATATTGGTATCCTTATAAATTAGACTCAAAAAGATTCATTCCTCTTTCTGTCATGAGGACACAACAAAGGGACAGTTAGCTTTTACTGACAAGTGCTGAACCTGCTATTGTCTTGAATGTGGTTTTATGAGCTTCTAGAACTGTGGAAAATAAGCATGCAATGTTTATTTTACCTGGACTGTGATGTTTACTGACAACACCCTGGACAGTTCAAGACAGAACACTTGTACTACACAATAGACATGGTACTGTGAAAATACCTAGGAATGTAGTAGTAGCTTTGGAACTAGGTGGGAAATACCATGGCTGAGGAGTCTTGAGGTGAATGCTATGAATAGCCAAGACAAGACATTCCAGCAAAAGTTCAGAAGGAGAGGAAAATTAGAGAGAAAGGCTTGATTTTCTTAGATATTAAGTAAATACTACTGAAGTGAATATAGGGAGAAATATGTTCTCAAATGGAAGGTAATATATTATTCACTACACAAAAGAAAAAAAATCCCACCCTTGCTAGAAGACATCAAAACACTTGGCTGACTTGCATTCTTGTTTCCTTTCTTTCTTTCTTTCTTTCTTTCTTTCTTTCTTTCTTTCTTTCTTTCTTTCTTTCTTTTTTTCTCTTTTTTTTCTTTTTTTTTTCTTTTTTTCTTTTTTTTTTTTTTTGTGGAGTTATAGTTTGCTAGAGAGGAAGTGACATTTTTGCCTGAGGAAATATTTAGGCATAGAAGATACAGCTTGGCATCTCTTGACTTTTGAGAAGGAAACAGGAGCTGAGAGACATGGATTAGAATATACTTATTAAAGGGAATAACAGAATTTAAAGATCCAAAACACTGTAAAGATGAATACTCTGAAAAATGGGCTGTTCAAGGGAAAACATGGACTTATGGTCACAGGGTTTCCAGGCCCATTTAGTTTGCTATTTAAACATTAGTAAGTACCTACTGTCCAAGACAATGGTTGATCATCTTCATGACTGTTCCACTGTCCTTCCATCAGAAGGCCAAAGTAGAAGAATTTTAACAACTACCAAGGGACAAGAGTGATCTTACAATAGAATAGTACCTAATGTGAACTGAGAGACAGGAATGATCCCACAACCACACATGGGAATAACCACAGACATATGTAAAGCCGGGAGAACATGTGACATAACTAAGGAAAAAAGTTAAATGAAAGCCTCAATCCATTCCTGACAAAATTCTGAGGGGTCACAGTTTCATACTGTAACCTTAGTGGCCTTTAGATAAGAGAGTCATCATGAAAATTCAAACTTACTCTGTGGATTCCAGACTCATTTGGCATATATGTGACCATTCTATTTCTTTTTATTTCTCATTCCCAGGTGTAATATCTGTCTGATATCTTCTCCATTTTTTTTCTAAGCAAGATAGATATAGAGATAGAGATAGAGATAGATTCGACAGTGTCACACCTGAAAAAGAGTTTGTCTTAAAATTAACTGTACCTTGAGTTCCTCCTATGTCTGATACACAATGTACTTATATGAGACCCATTGCTTTAACTTTTGAGAGTTGTCTATGCTACAGTTTATAGCTCTGGCTACTGGAAATGAAGAGAGCTGTGCACATATGAGGAGGGCACCAATTTAAGAGCTCAGGAGAGATTGAGTGCTATGATAAGAACCTGTATTTGTTGTAAACTCATACATGAAATTCTGGTCTGTAACACGATCCTCTTAAAACATGAGATCTGACAAAAGACCTCAAGTAGAAGCAGGTTCAGAATAAAAGCAGGCAGGACACTCTCCCCACATGTCATATATGTAGGTATCTGAATGGTAAGACTCTCAACTTCTAGAACTGAAAGAAATACATTTTTATTGTTGGCAACCACTGTGGCATTCTCTTGCAGAAGAAAAAAAGTAATGTAGGTAGCTGATTTCACTCCGAAGGAAAAGCTTTAAAGTTTGTCTCAGCCTCCAGCATTCTAAATCTGAGAGTTGAGTAGGTTAATGTTCAAGAACCTGTCTGGTTCAGTTTTCTGAGTAAAATATCATTATTTTTAAAAGCAACCTAGATTACTTTTCCTTATGAATGGAAAGATTCCAACACAGGTGTTGGTGGTGGATGCTATTAGTTCCAGCATTTGGGAGGCAGAGGCAGGCATATCTTCAAGTTCAAGGTCAATCTGTTCTACAGAGTGAGTTCCGGAACAGTCAGGAAAAACTAAAACAAAAACAAAAAACCAAGCAAACAAAAAACAAACAACAGCAACAAAAACCAAACAGCATTCACTCAGAAGAATATGTAGTTTGAGCCATAGAAATACTCTGATGGATACCACTGAGCTTCAATCGAAGTTAACAGGAGCCATGATGTCAACCTACTTACTGTAAATTAAAAAAGATATAAGATTCCTAAGACTTATCTGTCTCTTGTGTTGGACTTCACTGGGAACACGATAGAACTTTGAGCATCACTGAGGCCTGTTCACAAATGACACAACACATTTTCTCAAGGCAAAATACATTTCTGGACCCATCTGTTCTGTTTCTCTTTTTTTCTCAGTTTCTTAAGCTACAATTATCTTTCCTAATTATCTTAATAACAAAAGGAGAAAAGGTCAATTGGTGATGTCTGTACATGGCAGAAAACTATTGCTTGATTTCTATTCTCTTTACCTTGCTTATTTTTCTAAATGTGTTTTGAAACTTATCAAGGACTTAACTGATCAACTGAGCACAATGAAAGCACTCTAATCAAATTATGATGTGATTGGTTTTGTCTTATTTCTACCATGCCAATTATGACCTATCTAAAATACAATTGAGCCCATGTCCAAATGTACCTATGCCTTGTCTTCTAAGTGCTCTGTTCCTATTCAGGAGCATGGCTTGATTACTCTAATCAGAATAGCACAAAATATATCTTCTTGATTGAAAACAGGCTCAGATTTCAGAGCAAAAGTTCAATCCTTTCACAAAGACGTTACATCTTCTTTTTCTAAACAGACAAATATAAGGCAGAGTGAGTAGAGAGCTAAGAAAATGCAGCCAGGCCTGCCAAGATACTTGTCCTCCAGCTGTATTGGATAACAAGAGGATGTGATGTTGACAGAATACTAATATAAGTCACATAGCCAAACCCACTTGGAACCAGTTGTGGTATAGAAAGCACAGCAGATGTACTAAAGGCTGGGAATGCATCTCAACACTGTGAAGACCTGAGTTCTGCTTTCACTAAGCAATTATGACTTGTCAGATGCAATGACTACCCGCGTTAGTCCAATATCACACTCGTACTCCTTTGTGTTTAACTATGTTTCCATTCACCACACTGTGAACAGATTCCTTCCTACTTGTCTCTCATTCTCCTACATGATTCTGTTAAAATTATAAATGTAACATATTAAAGTTCAACAGTCTTGGGATACGGGAATCTAAGAACCTTCATAGTTTTCTTATTAGAATGATGAGATTCTATATGTTCCAGAAGAATTAGCATTCCTAAGGAAATAATGACATAATGACTTCTGAAATTAATAATTACTTGTGAAATTAATATATGCAAGTATAAGGGAGGCAAAACTTTACTCTTTTCTTTCCGGGTATTGCATAAACCTAGCAATTAAGTAAGACATAAGACAGATATGAGAGGAAATGAACATAAAAAATTAATGTAAGCTTTATGGGAGCTAATAAATGAGAACTATACCTGGAATACCAATTCATATTAGTTAAACATGGGCTATTACAGGGAAGTAATTAAATTACGTGGGGATGTAATAGAAAGATTCAATTATTTTTGAAAATCTCTATTTGTACAGAATTTTCTCAGCTTTGCCTACAGATTTTGGAAAAACAACCTGCTGGTATGTATGGGCTACCAATCTCTCTTAGTTCATGTTTTAAATTGAAAATATATGTTGTTATATAGAGTTATTACATTTTCAAATAGAGTGCGTTGGGAATTGATTATTACCCATGGGATGGGTCTAAATTTGTGGCAGTCATTGGTGGGCATTCCCCCAGACTCTGCTCTTTGTCCTGCATATCTTGTAGGCGAACACATTTAAATGGAAGGCTTTCTGGACATATTGTTGTCCTTTACCTTTCAATGGGAGTCCTACCTGGATTCCATTTCCACATCCCCCCACTAATAAAAATCTCAGATAGAGTCCCCTACTCAGGTCCACTGGAGCCTCTGCCCATCCTAGGTCTCTGACATGTCCTAGAGATTGCTCCAGGACCCCAGCCAATCTCCCTTCTCTCTCCTCTGCTCTCCCTACATTTGGTGCCCCACCAACATGCTCCCCTCTCTGCAATTTATTCATGTTATTTTGTCTATTTGATAAGGTCACTTGAGTGTGACATTGAGCAAAACAAGACTTATGGTTGAAATCTGTTTATCACCCTTATTAGCCTTTTTAATTGAAAAAGCAACATGGTTGTTGAAGGTTTTAAGAATATGACCCAAACATGCTTTTCTTGTGGAAGTGTGTTTATGAACTTGTACCTATGGATAGCATATGCATGGAGAAAATTCAAATTTTCCTGTTCCTTTTCTCCCAAGGGTGCCTGAACATACGTAGGACATGAAACATATGTGTGTGTGTGTGTGTGTGTGTGTGTGTATATCTGTGTTTCTATGAACACACATATGTATGTATATATGTGTGTGTGAACACATATGTGTGTACATATATATACATGTTTGTAGACATATATATGTGTTTGTACATATATGTATATGTATATACATGTGTGAACATGTGTGTACATATATATGCACACATGTGTACACATATACATATATATGTATGTATGTACATATAGATGTGGTGAATAGCACGCAGGTAACCATGTCAACTGTGGACTTCTGTGCTTCACATGCATGTGTATATAGACATCCCATACACGCAGACACACACAAATTTCTTAGTCAAAGGAGAAGCTTCTACGATTATGTACCAAATTAAAAACATACTTATCCAAAGCATCTTCATAAATACTCTAATTGATTGTTATTAGTAAGAATGACAAAAGATATTTCCATTTATTTTCAGTTTGATTTAATGAACTTGCTTAACTGAAGCTACATCTAGCATATTAACTATGCCTCAATAAAATAAACTACTTGTTATTCCAAAATAAAACAAAAATGGAATAATTTCCTTGGCTAGAGGGCATGTACTTAATATTTCTAATTTTATGCATGAATATGGGTTTATCTAAAACTCATTGTTTATTAAGGAACATGAGAAAAATGTGTTCTCTAAAACTGAGTATTTGTTATTGTGGGGAGGGAAATCTCTTGAATGTTTCTTCTTTTGGAAAATGTTCTTTTTACTCTTCACCTTCTGGTACAGAAATCACAAAATTATTTTCAAAGCCAGTTTACTTTTTTTTTTTCATTACAGCCAAATGACAGGGGAGGTTTTCTGCTCATCAACTAATCTAGCAATTCTCTTGTTTAAATATCTTCCCTCTTTCTCTTCACAAATGAAATTAATTCCCTAAGGGATAATACTGGTTCTTTGGTCATAAATCACCTCTCTCTCTTCCAGGAGCTCTTATGAAGGCACAGCCAAATTTCAGTATAAATCTAGGTGCTTACCAATGGTGCTGGTGACATTTTCTCCAGGAAGAAATTAAGTTTGCCTTCACCTGTACCTTCACAAGAAAGAGCTTTGCCTTTCAGCAACTGTCTGCCATGGCAGAGCCTCATCTGTTGGATAAGGTGATACATCACTGTGACAATCATAATGGGCTTCCAAAAGGTTGTCTTCCAAACTGTACAGGGTAGCTTTCTACCGGCACCCAGGATATCTGCTATGCTGTGAAGAGAGAGTACTCAGCAGTCTTTCAAAAGGGTTGCTGTCTGCAGCTGTTTGGTTGAATTAGGCATGTTATAAATTAGAGCTTACTTACAGTAAAAGGATGTGCCCCAGAGTCAGCAAGCACATACAGATGGTGATAAAACCCCAACTCTCTCCATTTCAGTGGATAGGTGGATTCAGCTTTCCTGAGACCAAAAAACAGATTGGCATAGAGTAACCTTGTATTCAAAGATAGCGTTGTATTAATGAGGTTACCGGCCTTACAAGGAATTTCTGTTACTACAGTTAAATAGATGCACCAAGCTTTTCAAACTGGCTAAGCCTCAGAGTGTGGGAACTTTCTGCTGGGATTCCTTTGGTCTATGCTATGTCTAACTCAACCACACTTTGGCTGTGTAATCTTTGACCAGGATAATGAGGCCTCAGGGGACCTTGTGTTTTACTGCCTCCATTTTTGCCTACAGTGAATTCGGGGTTGCATTGACATCCCAGGGCACCATGCTGTATGTATACTTATACTTCCCAAAGTATACATCAGTATGACTTTCAAGCTGGGGAGCATTTTGGATTTTTTCATTGGTTGACTTTGCCAGACACCAACTGGTAAGCAATGGACACAGAACACCATACCCTTTCCTTGGGATGTGAACCCAGAGAGATTTTTTTTTTAAACATTGAAGCTGAGCACTCCTCTCTTTGACCTTTGGGTTCTTTTTTTTCCTAGGTAAAGGAGTGTTAGAGCAGTCACTAGATAGGACTTGGAGTTGGTAATGCACAAGATGAATATGAATTACATGATGATACTGATCATTCCTGTCACTAGCCCTAAAGAATTCCCGCAGAAATACAGAAAAAATTTCTTTTTAATATTGCAAAAAGAACACAGTACATCTGATTCCTAGTTTTTCAATATATGTATACATCATTACTAATTAAACTATATATACTTATTGAATATATATAGTTATTGAATAAATATTTATGTATGTGTTTATGGTATAGATGTGATTTATTGAGTGTTTACCTAGTATATGCAAGACCTTAAGTTTGAACACCAGGGCTACACACACACACACACACACACACACACACCCCTCACATCCTTGTCCAAGGTGCACTTATTTTTCCACTTTGTTATTACCAATTCATTCTTCTTGCCCCTATTTGTAAACATCAGTTTCTGAGCAGATTTCAAACCAGTGAAGAAAATTGATGACCTGCTGAGTAAGTGTATAGAAAACTACAGATAGCATCAATAGTGAGAATTCAAACTGAAAATACAGATTGTGAATCTAGAAATTCAGGAATTCTGATTGAATATATCATTTCTAACCCTCTGTTCTTTAAAGATAACTATGGTTCTGTAAATAAAAACAAAAGTATCATCTCTGCTCATCAGTACACGAATATAAGATAAAATACTGTAGTGGTAACTGAAGACAATACCAACAGTTCATCTTAGTTCTGCACATATAAGGTCAGTTTTTGGAAAGAAAACAAGCATGTGATGTGAAGGGAAATCAATGAAGAATTGACACATGAAAATTAATTTCATGTATTTACTTAATTTAGTTACTTTTATGCATTCAGAATTCTTAATTACCTTGCAATCATTCTCTAGATAACTCTTTTTATTCTAGATAATTCTTGATACATTTCTCAAGTTGATTGAAAGTATAGAAAGTTTCATTCCTTACTTCCTAATAGGTTGAGGCTGTACAACCTAACACAACTTAAGTTTGTTGCTGATTTATGGTGGGGAGTGAATTGGTAACGTTTTTAATTTTACAAAGAGAAAAAGAGAAAGAGACAGAGATGAATGGAGGTCTAAGGCTAGCTGTCAATCTTGAATTTGGGTGAAGATCAAAGAAATAATTTTTTGAAGAATTGTGTCACAAGTATTTTCATCATTAAATACATTGCAAGTAATCAAGGATATGGATTAAACACTAAACATTTTAAATCATACAGTAGCTCTATTTTGTATTACTAGATAAAATACATCAGTATGTTAAATTGTTCACTGAGCGATCCTTCTACTAGTCTAGGTAACTGAGTACACATAGATGGAGTCAGAAAACATTTCCCCAGTTTCTTTGTTCCTGAGAGATGTGTGTGATAGCTAGTATTGATTCTATTCGATTTATCTGTGTCTAGTAGAGAGAGTGTTGAGTATATTTCAAAGTGTTCAATTTCCAAATAACATTTAACCTGGCTACAGGTATGGGCAGTGGGTTGCCTATAATATCTGGATTACACATCTCTAGCAGCATAGATACAATAAGAAGTGACAAGTCTGATTATCCTCACAGTCTACTTGCAAAGTACACTTATGCATTTTCCATTTCAGGTGGAGAAATTCACAAATTTAGGTATGAGTAATTCATAGGAAAACAGAAAACTCTACAGAATTAAAATCTATAGTTCAAGATGGCTGGCCCTCTGTGAAATAACACTCTTTATTTGAAACTAGCAAACAGTTTTAAAAACACTGTCCATTGCATGGCAAAATGTCAGAGAGATAGGAACAAAGTCATTGGTCATTACATCAAAGACATTTAGCTTGGTTTTAGTTCCCTCTGCATCCTAAGTTCTGACACAATAATTTTTATGCATTCTTTGCTATGCATAGCTCAAGTGTTACAATACTTTCAATTATTTGATTAATATTATTGCAATATTTACATTCAATGAAGTTTTGAATATTCAAAATTCAGTCTAGTATATATTACACAGCAAGAAATCTTTTAAAGGCAAAATAGGAAACTAGCCTTATGATCATTACCATTATTCTACAAATAATGAGATGGGCTAACCAAAGAGAAGACATGACTAAAACAGTAAGTGAAGTTTGAAAATTGGGCTTTGATTTCTGGGTGCTTCTCCTTTAAACAAGATGCACAAATTAATCTTCTTAAATTCTGGAAGAAAACAAAATTTCCCAGTGAAAATGATTAACAACAACAGCTACTACTACTACTACTACTACTACTACTACTACTACAACTACTACTTCTACAACCACTACTATCATCTCCACCACCACTACTACTAATAGTAATAATAATTTTGCTCTGTGGACAGTCATGCTTATCTATCCCTTAATAAATATGCATATGTGATCTGGAAGATAAGGTAATAGACATGAGAAGAGAACCTACTACTATAAAATTCCTAATTTAGCATAATTCTAGACTGCCTTCTAAATAATTCTCCTTATATCCTGAGGGAAGTGGAGCCCTTACATTTTACCAAAGATGCTACCTTTAGCAATAGATCAAGCCCTTTGTAGAAATTCACATCTGGCCAAAATGCAGAGAATAAATTGCTGCAAAGTGCCTTTCTCAAATTGATAAATCTACAATTCAGTTTTTAGCCTCAATGGTCAGAGGAAATTGCAAAAGCTATGGCAGAAACACTGTAAAAGCTACAGGAGCAGCACAGACTATATATGTAAAAGGTTCTATACATCAAATCTTAAAGGTTCTACATTAGAAACCTAATGACAACATTTGAAACTCAACATGCATTGGGAAACCATCACAATGTCACGCCGTAAATGAAGAGTTGTGGGCAATCCTGCCTGCTGCAAAAGGGAGAATCAATTTTCTCCAGGAATGAGCTGCCAATAGGTTATTCAAGCAGAGATAGTGATATCCAAACACAAATACATATGTGCAATATTAAATGAACTCAAAAACACACATACATGTATAAAATTATTTTAAAAATGAGGTTATGAAGTTGAAAGAGTATGGGAGAACACGGGGAAATCAGAATGGGGGAGTATGGGATAGAAATGATGTAAATATACCGCTCTTGTACAGCATTCTTAATTAATAATATAAAACTAATCTTAAAAATATTACTGATTACATAGCCTCTCTCATCATCCAAATTCATTTAAATCAATAAATAAGTACTAAGATTTTAATTTTAAACTTCTTAAGAAAGCCTAATTTTTAAAACCTGTTCCGCATCCTTTGATCCTTGCCTACATATTCACTTTAACTATCCATTAAATAAGCACACACCTAAGAAAAGGGACAAGGCAGAGGAAGAGGAGTGGAGGGAGAACAGAGTGAAAGAAGAGAGGGGGACAGAAAATTGGATGCTGCCTCACCACAAATACACACAGGGAAATTGGCTTGGTAGCTTCACAAGGTATCTGTAACAAAGTTTAAAACTTCTAAAAACTTAGGGAAACCTTACTGAGATTTATACAAAAATAAAGAGAAGGTAGATGATGAATGGATTGGGAACTAGGCTCTTCTTGCGTTTCATAGAGAAATATTTATACTTTATAACACCATATAAATCTCTACAAGTTAAAAACGTGCCTTTAAGTATTCAAAGTACTCATCCAACAGTGCAGAGAAAGCCTCTGACATTTTTGATGGATAAGTCCCGAGACCTTTGCAATCATCACATTCAATAATGCCCCAAAGCACCTCATTTTATTCAGAAAATCCAATAAGTAATGGCAGGAATGAGCTGTAAACGGTGGAAGGTCATCTAGACTGCAAGACCGGCCACACATAAAATCCAAACCTAAGCCCTAGCCAGATTGTAAAGGTCTACCTTTCCTTCCTAGGAACTTCTCAAGGCTCTGTCTAAGTTCAACAGTTTGAATGTGAAATGCAGTATATTAAGAGATGAATACAGCTCTCTTCTCTCCACACACTACTGTTACTTCCTCAGTGCCTGGGGCTGTTTATATTAAATCTCTTTGCATGCAGCATGGACTTGGGCAGAGAGGGACCCACAATACACTAGCTAGAAAGAACAGTCGTTCTGAATATTAAATTAGACCTTAGAATTTAATAAATGTTTGGATACTCTGAAAACACCCCAGGAATACATAGGATGTTTCACTTAAGGGTAGTGCTTCTTGACAGGTGTATAAATTAGTCTGACAGCAGGAGATAAGTGCACATACCAGTCTAGCAAATTTTCCATCTAAGTAGTTTGTATTATTAAGAAGGAAGAGGTATGTGTAAGAAGTCATACATTGATTAACTTATATGAAATGGATGATAAAGCTTTTAATGTTTACATGTTTGGAATTTGTTGTTTGTATGTGAGGGATTCCTTTTGATCTGTTTGTTGTGATTTGGGGAACACTATATCCAAGATTGCTTTGAATTTGCTATGCAGCCTGTGCTGGATTCAAAGTTATAAACTTCCTCCTTCTAGCTCAACAGGACTGAGATTACAGGCATGTACCCCCAAGATAAAGCTCATCTTTGATTACACATAAGAATTCCACTTCAAGTCATTTAGAAGCTAAGTGATTTAACTATGCCCTTTACATAAATCTTTTAAAATTATCATGTCATTAAGACTTACAGATTATATTACCTATTTTTATAATAGAATGGACACTCAGATTCTGATGCAAGCCTGTATCAAGGAATAGGAAATATATACCTATAGATTCTTTAGTGAACATTACTGAAATATATTTTGAATTTAAAATTCAAGTATAATTTTCATGCAGTTGTCAGTGAGGAACTAGTCTAGAGATTCTTCCTGAAGACTTGTAAATTTGCAAATACATAGACTCCTTCTCTAAAACCAAGCTATACTTACAGGAAATTTATATTTATCCCCTCATATACATTAAATATTTTCCAGGTTACCGATGATGCTTAATGCAATGTGAATAATACATAAGCCATTATAAGACTATGTTTATTAAGTAATTACAGGAACAAAAGCTCTGTACTTGTTATAGATACAATTTGTAGAAATATTTTAATCTGTGTTTAGAAGTTTTAGATATATATGGGTACAAATTCAGGTGTACAGGTTAGTGACTTGATACACATATTAACCATGGAAGAATCTTCATGATCAGATAACACAATGTTTACCATATATAGTAATCATTTGCATGTATGTAGACAACACAAAATTAGTATTAATTATGCCCTATTAACAATTTAATTCTAGGATTAGCCATGTTGGTATATTTTTCTAATCCAAGATTGTAACGAAGAAGTATAGAATTAGGAATTGAAGAGTTTTAGAATAGACTGATCTAATGAAACCAAAAGCCTCTCAAATAAAACCAAAAGCACTTGGAATCTAATGTATGACGGTAGTCCTTCAAAAAGGCAGTCACTACTAACTCAAGGAATTGAGTAGGTAGTCATGTTTAATTTGCCCTCTGTTGTTGACAGATATGCAGGTTGTAAAGGGTAAAAGCATTAATCCAGTGTTAAAGTAGAATATAGTAGAAGTTAATTTAATCTTATTGTTTTACATTGATTTTATTCTTTTATGTTACCACTCTGGCCCCTGCAAGTGCTTCAGTTTAGCATTTCTCATTTAGAAACTACTGTAAATGAGCACATTTCATAAATATTTTTTAACTACATAGTGGATACTAGCTGAGTTCACTTAGACCAGTCAGTCATATAAGAGGTTGGACCAAAATATAAGATGCAGTAGTTAGCTAGAATCTCTCACAGTACTGGAAATAGTGCCTATTAAAAACAGGCACACACTCTATCATAGCTAAAAGCTAATACTAGGGAGGTTTTACAAGGACTACAGAAAATAGTGGTATTGTGATAAAGGTTTACTGGGTTGTCAGTTAAGGAAATAAGAATGTAAGAGCAAGTAAGTTACCTCAAAACAAAGTAAATAATTAAAAGTAAAAGAGAAAGCTATTGTTAGAGTTGGTACAGAATACCCAAGATAGTAAAGTAAGAGAATCAATGATGTGCTTAAAAAAATCTTAATTTTTCTTTGGAGGTGGACATTCTACTGAGTACTCAGGGAAAATGGGCATAAGGAAGTTGTTAAATCTTTCATAAGCAGGATATGAAAATTTTTTGTATAAATAAAAGTGATTAAGAGCAAGAGACAGAGAAATTCAGAGCAAAAGAAGTAGAAGTATATGCAGAGGTAGTAAGAGAAAGAGAGGGTTGTACAGGTTCAATGAGTGGAGAAAGAGGATTTTCTTAGTTCTTATAATTAACCCATAGAGACATACACATTCCCAAATGACTGGATCATAGCATTAAACAATCATGATCAAAGTCTAGCCACACTTGTACCTTCATCTATGAACCAGTTTTATCTCTACTTATCACATATCAGATTTATTTTCCAACTAGGATGTCAGAAAAGCAGCTAAATGCCCAGGCTTATCATATAGCTTCAGAGGGAAAAAAATTCTCTTAAAAGTATCACAATGTTTTGAACATCTCCTGGTTGGATTTTTACTAATTTGGATAATAGATATTGAGAGTAGGTAAAGTTCTGATGGCCCAGGACTGCCATATGTGTACACAAAAGCTGGTGGAAGAGCTGCCCGTGAATCTGAATACCACATAGGCTGAATGGTAAAGTACATTAATTCTGCCAGGAGAGCCTCCGTGTTCCCAAGACTTGAAAAGTAAAGGGAGATTGCATAGGAAAGCAATCTGTTTAACTGCTGGTTTTACATTTTACAAGGCCTTGAGCATCAATACGAAACATTATGATTTTATCCCACAGGTATTGGCATTGTGAATTAAAGAGAACGAATCAAAGAGCAACTGGATGATTAAATCACAGGAAGGTTAAATGGCTATTTTCAGAAAAAAAAAAAAAAGGAATGAGAGTGGATGCAAACTAATAAGGAATTAACACTGTTTGAAAAAACAATAACATTGACATATCACTCCTGACAGGGCTAAGCCAAAGCCAAAGGTTATGGAGATAAAAGAAAGGCTAAAATAAAATATTATTAAAATAGTTTATCTTGTTTAGTTTTGATTTAAAGGTACACCAGGAAAGTGATTTATCATCTGTCCAGAAGTAATAAATCAAATAATTTTATAGGAAGAAAGAAGGATAAAAGGGAAAATGAAAGACTTGGGGATATTGAAGATTTATTTGTTAAAACTCAAGCAATAACTGCAAATATTTTCCACAGTTGGCTGCTTTCATTACACACTGTCTGTTTGAAAAACAAAACAACACAAAAAAACAAATTTGTATCATTAAACTAGGCAGTACGAGACCAGAAATTAATGGGAAAATAGAATAATTGTGCCAAACAGAAAAGAGACTCTGTTCTTTGTTCAGTACAGCTTCATAAACAGAAAGAATTAGAGGAAAATGAAAAATGAATGTCTGCCAACTTCATGTCTAAGAGAGATTGACTATTTTTCTTTGAGGTCCTTATCACACAAAGAACTCAGAAATACTTTCAATGCATGAGTTAGTCCCAGTGGATGAGAGGCCACCCTGAGAGAGGAGTGGCACAAAAATACTGCTAACTCATGACTACAAAACTTTTGGAATTTCTTCTTCCTCTTATCTGGTTATATTTTCAAGGTATAAAAGGATATAAGTGCTGTAAAGAAAACTTTCATTCTACTATTGATTTAGGGTCATGGAAATGATCAAACTTAGCTCATCTGCTCCATAGATTCTGGTTTATTGTATCATACATATGGGTTGTACCGTGGACCACAGACTCAAGTGCATAACATGGTTGTTATGCTTCAAGTTTATATAGAAATAATGGACATAAGACCTATCAAAGTCAAAAAACCCAGAGGACTAGAAGGAAAACCCAAGAATTAAAAAATGTCCAAGAAGCAACAAGAAAAGGATTGAACAAATGGCATAGTCAGAGTCAGCAAGTCAAGAACAAGTAGCATCTTAAACCAAACACAGGAAGTCCGTTGCAGGAAGTGATGAATGGAAATGTCTTTTAAATATATTGGCCAGGAATCATGCATTGAGCTTTCTGTTCTATAATCTTTGAGGGCATATCTTTCTTGCAACAAGGCCACTCCCCTTGCATCACTTTTAATAAGGGGCAAATTTATACTTGTGGAATAAACAAAAAATAGAGAGCTGGAGTTGGATAGCAAAGACTTTCCTAAAGAAAAGAAAAAAGGCTCTTTTTCGCTTGCCTGCACTTACACGCCAGCACATCTGTTGAAACCTACTTCTACAGAAGACCAGCTAAAACAGCTGGCCTCGTGGGACTGAGCAACTATTAGATCCTTGGACTTCCCATTCACAGCTACCCACTGATAGGATAGTTGGACTACAAACTACCCCCATTGATTGAGAGGAAAGATGGTTGAAGCAGATCGCCCAGGAAAGCTCTTTATTGATGGGCTTAATACAGAAACGAATGAGAAAGCCCTTGAGGCAGTGTTTGGCAAATATGGACGAATAGTGGAAGTGCTTTTGATGAAGGACCGAGAAACCAATAAGTCAAGAGGATTCGCTTTTGTCACTTTTGAAAGACCAGCAGATGCAAAGGATGCTGCCAGAGATATGAATGGAAAGTCCTTAGATGGGAAAGCCATCAAGGTAGAACAAGCCACCAAACCATCATTTGAAAGTGGTAGACGTGGACTGCCTCCACCTCTACGAAGCAGAGGCCCTCCCAGAGGTCTTCGAGGAGGAAGAGGAGCAAGTGGAGGGACCAGAGGACCCCCCTTACGGGGAGGACACATGGATGATGATGGCTATTCCATGAATTTTACCCTGAGTTCTTCCAGAGGACCTCTTCCCTTAAAAAAAAGGACTACCACCACGAAGTGGAGGTCCTCCTCCTAAAAGATCAGCACCTTCAGGACCAGTTCGTAGCAGCAGTGGAATGGGAAGAAGAGCCCCTGTGTCACGTGGAAGAGATGGTTACGAAGGCCTGCCACGAAGGGAGACCCTGCCTTCTAGAAGAGATGTTTATTTGTCCCCGAGAGATGATGGATATTCCACTAAAGATAGCTATTCAAGCAGAGAATATCCAAGTTCTCGAGATACACGAGATTATGCACCACCACCACGAGATTATACTTACCGTGATTATGGTCATTCCAGTTCACGAGATGACTATCCCTCAAGAGGCTATAGTGACAGAGATGGTTATGGTAGGGATCGTGACTATTCAGATCAGCCAAGTGGAGGTTCCTACAGAGATTGGTATGAGAGTTATGGTAACTCACATAGTGCTCCACCTACACGAGGGCCCCCGCCATCTTATGGTGGAAGCAGTCACTATGATGATTACAGCAGCTCACATGACAGATATGGTGGAAGTCGAGGCAGTTACTCAAGCAGCCGAAGTGATCTCTACTCAAGTGGTCGTGATCGCGTGGGCAGACAAGAAAGAGGGCTTCTCCCTTCTATGGAAAGGGGGTACCCACGTGATTCCTACAGCAGTTCAAGCCACGGAGCACCAAGAGGTGGTGGCTGTGGAGCAAGCCGATCTGATAGAGGGGGAGGCAGAAGCAGATACTAGGAACAAACAAAA
>JADRCD010216767.1:0-26971 GCA_019843815.1 Montemys delectorum
CAGACTCAGCTAGCTGTAATGCCTTTGATACAAGCAACAGTTTGGGATTACACAGATGTCTTCTTTAACATACACCAGGTCAAATAAGTAAGAGCAGACCATTCTTCAAACAATATCCCTAGGCTAGGAAACTACAATTAATGCACATTCAATCATCCACTACCAACAGTAACCACTTGATGGCAATCTTAACCTATTCCCTTTGAAGACTTCCACACAAGGAGAGCCTGGGAAGGCTAGCAGAACATTGTGGGGTACACAGTGTAGAAGGGGCTGGAAAAGCTATCTCCACTTAATCTACAAGTGAAGAATGCGGGGAGGATGAGAGGAAGCAGACAAACAGGTGATGGTTGCCTCCCCTAGAGTCCAACCGTACCTCTAACAGTTCAAGAAAATAGAAACCTAAGGCATCACAATGCTGTCACTGTGACAGCAACACTACAGAAGTTCATTGTGCTAAACAATATTTATAGCACCATCAATTTTAAAGCATGAAATGAGTTGGATTTAAAAACACATGTGGCCTTCCTATAGGGACATTATCATTTTACAAGAATGAAAACTAGTAAGTAGATCCTATTACTGAACTGTCCGCTCCTGTGTACGAATAAACAACTGTCTAGTGATCCTAAGGGGCTTTTGCCCTTTATACATGTGTTAAACTGAGAAAATGGACAGTATGCCTTAGTAAGATGGCTACTAAACTGAATCACTATACAGATATAGAAGGGCTTCTTCATCTCAAAGGCCCAACATAGAATTCTCATGATCAAGACTAAAGACTCGGTCCCGGAGCAAACAGGGCCAGGGGGCGGGGCCAGGGGGCGGGGCCCAGAATCTTCCTTTCAAGGCCACCTCAGTCTCTAACCTCTCTTCCCACCACATAAATCATTCTGCATACACTGAACGCCGCTGAGGTGTGCTCAACCATCCTGCCTTCTAACTATGAATCCCCACTTAAATAGAAAGATTTCATCCAAATAAAAACTTTGGATGAAAATTATAAACATCTTGCTACCTTATCAGCAGGAAAATATCACGTAAGTACAAAAGAAAACACAACATAGACAATGAACTCCTGCTGTGACTGCCCCTGTCCTACCAGACTGTAATAGGAAGATGGTTTGTATCTCTTTGTTTGAAGCTACAATTCTCTGATGTCAACATTACTGCACTTATCCTGGGCCGAAAGGATTACTATGTTAGCCCTAAGATGAGGCAGGAAACTGCTTTCTTCCCAATCAACAGAAACTGAATTACCACTACAAGGCCTCCAAATTAGACAGTGTTCTAGCTCCAAAATCCTGCTTTGTATCCACTTGGCTAAAACAAACATTCACCAAAGCCACCATACCATCTACATCCTCAAAACCAAGAGCTAGATCATAGGTCTTTATAGAAACGAATTAGCAGATAAGTACGGGGTCTCACCTTGTAGCCTTGCCTGGCCTGAAACTTCACTTGGCTGGTCTAAACTCCCTTCCTCTTCCAGGTGGCCCTGCCTGTACAGACCATTATATCATGAAAATGATGACATCATCAACAAGAAGGACAACCCTCTCAAAAGTGGAGCACAAGGCAGGCTGAGAGTACTGGAAAATGGGTCTGTGGCAGCATGTGACCCAAAACAGAAACACAGTAGCCTCAATGGACAGTTCCACTTGGAAGTGCACCACGAAATACAGAACAGGGAAGCTTGGCGCCTCATTGTCATTTAAATTGGGTTTCTAGGTTCTAGTAAGTCTTCCGTTTGGTCCATTCTTTCCAAATGGATTTAAGACCAGGCAGTGGTGGTACATGCTATATAGAGTGAGCTAGCTAGAGCCTGGGCTTTAAGAGACCTTGTTTCAACAGCAACAACAGCAACCAAGGGCTGTGTGTGTTACTCAAAATACAGCACTTAAGTAGCCTGTGCAAAGTCCAGACAATGGGTACAAGTCCAGCCCCCAGTAATGAAACAAAAGAAACAAAAACAAAACCTAGCCCAGCAGTGGTGGCTCGAGCCTTTAATCCCAGCACTTGGGAGGCAGAGGCAGGCAGATTTCTGAGTTTTGAGGCCAGCCTGGTCTACAGAGTTCCAGGATAGCCAGGGATACACAGAGAGACCCTGTCTCGAACCACCACCACCACCCCCTCCCCCCAAAAAAAGATTCCTCTTTAAAATGAGACAAACCTGCAAACCAGACCTACCTCTAAAAAGATCTTCTCTGGTACCAATTAATCTCCCTCATCCACAGTCCAAACACATACTCCAGTCATGAAGCCCTAGGCTCTGACACTAACAGCATCAGTTGTGGAGAAGGCTGCACTCATCTCTCAAGGGTCCTCTGCAAGGTCTTCAAAATGAGCCCTTGACAACTGTCTCCCTGCTAGCCTATCACTGCAGACACACAGGTTCCTATGTTGACTTCTCACCTAATTATTCTATAGATATCTCTTTTGGTTTTGTTTCACTCATTTTTTACCAGCTAGTGCTGCATGAGAATTTCCATGAGACACTCCAAGGCACTTCAACATGGGCATCATGGATAGACACACAATTCCATCAGAAAAGTACTGACAACGGGAGTGGTGGTACAAGCCTGTGACCCCAGCACTCAAGACAGGGAGGCAGAAGATTGTCCATCTGAAGCATGTGCCAGACTAACCTGAAAGGTCCATGTACTCCTGTCTACCTAACTCCAGGTGACTCATTACATTTGGGATTAAGACCGAAACGGGGGATGGGTAAACACCCAAAAAATAGGTTTATTCCTTCTATCAATTGAATTACAGATACCAAAGCCCAGAAACAAGGTCACCTTGGTAAATACTTACCGCTCCATTCCTGAGGTACTTCTCCTAATTAACAATTCCAACATCATCATTAAAAGCCTGGTCAAAAAAATTAGAAAGAATGCCAAGAGGGGGTTAAAAAAACAACACATGGGATACGAAAAAGAGACTGGGAAAGCACTTGAGTGCAAGAGGAGATGAGGGGCAGACAGGGCAAGGAATCACTGTAATATTTTGAAATTGCAAATCCAATTGTTTAATAACTTGTATGCTAGATGGTTTTATTATTAAAATAAGAGGAACTACTTGCTTTTTATCTAAGTGGCAAATTAATTAAATAGGAGTCTACTCCAGAAGGCTGAGTTTGAATCCTGGTGTTACCAGGCTTGAGTTGAATAAGCAAACTGCTACACCATTCTTAAGGTACACTTTTCCTCATCCATTTTATTCTGATTTATTCTGATGGTTTGAGTGCACAAACCACAGCTAGAGCTTTCCAACACTAACTGTGAAATACGGAAAAACAGCTTAACTATTTCATTCCTGCCTGCTGTATATCTAAAGAGATCCAACTTCCATTAAATCTACTCAAAACTGTTTTGCTGGCCAAAAGGGCTTGCTGATCTGAGATGACATTTATAGGAAGCAAATGAAATTCAAATACAGCTAATAGCTCCCCTCTCTTACTGTGTAATTATGTGTACTTGTTATTTGTGTAGCATGTTATTATTTAAATGTCCCTAATTTTAGCCCCAGCAGGCCCAAGGGCCTTCAAAGATTGGCCAAGGTTCCCATCCTCCACAGGCTTTCTCAAAAACCTCTCATTTCATTACATCCAGGGAAAGTAGCAGAATCTACAAGCAGGAGGAAGAGCAGACTTGCCACCAGCAGATCTATATACCGCCCCACATCTCCACCCAGCTACAGCAAGGAACTGCAGTGATGATGTTAGACAGTCAATCCACACCACTGTTCAAAGCGATCATGTGCTTCATATAACAAGGCAAAAAAGCTTTCAGGACTTGCCACTTCCAGAGCACCAAAGTAAGATGGACGGTGCACATAATTTTATGACATAAAAAGCTTGTGCCCATTTAGGTTATCACAGGCCTGGGGAGGGGAAGGCTGAGATCAGTCGCTCAAACACAGGCTCATATGTTAGCTCTCTGTATTAATAGCAAACATTCACCCAACTCCTTCACACAAATGCTGAGGGCAAAGGGCTGTTCTCTATTCATGCCAGCATGCCAACTATTTAGCGAAAAAGAAAATTATGTCAACCACATACCACTTTTAATTGAATTTCTCTAAGAAATTCCTATAGAAGAAGCAATATGCTGGAAATATCTTTGTTTTAAATGACAAGAGAAAGAAAGGGCAGGAGCACTGGCTATTCTTCTAAAAGATCTAGGTTCAAGTTCCAGCACCCACACGGGAAATCCTGTCTGTGACTCCAGACACCCTCTCAAAGACATCCATGCAGGAAGAACACCAATGTACATAAATTTAAAAAAATGTAAAGAGGACAAAAGCTATAAAGAATAATAATAAAAATGGCAAGTAGAAATAAAGCATGGTATGTTCGTCATAATTTCAAAGATTTAGTATTCCTTCATGTGCTCTGGATTGTGAATTACCATCTGAAATCCAAGTTCTATAATTTGAACTATAACTCTGCTACTGCAAAATCAATGCCTACATAATAAATGCCTACGTGACTCAACAAAACCTCTACCACATGTTCACTCAAAAGATCACTCTCCTGCAGCTTATCTACCTGCATACTGTGATGCTTCCAGCCATGATGATAATGGGCTATACCAAATGAAGTTATAAGAGTTGATATAGGGGGCTGGAGAGATGGCTCAGGGTTAAGAGCTCTGACTGCTCTTCCAGAGGTCCTGAGTTCAATTCCCAGCTACCACAAGGTGGCTCACAGCCTTCGGTAATGGGATCTGATGCCCTCTTCTGGGGTGTGTGAGAGCAGCTATAGTATACTCATATACATAAATAAATAAATCTTTAAAAAAAAAGTTGCTGTAGTCATGTTATCTTTTCACAGCAATAGAAACCATAAAATATCCAAAAGACACGCACATGTTTTCAAACCAGATGATGTCCTGGAACTGGAAAGAGCAAGTGCACATGATATTCCACCTAACCAAGAAGTTGACTGCAACTGGTAGGGTAGCAAAGAAAAAAAATTCAGTTTCCCATGGAGTATCAATGAAGTACCAACCACTTCAAGGTAGGCACCTAGCCAACAAGGAAGTGGCTAACCCAAAAAAACTCAGAGGATGTTTTGTGGACTTTGAAAAAAATAAACTGTCCTCCTCCCTTCCCCCAATAGCTACCTGAGCCTTGAGAGAAAAGGTTTAGTATAAACTCCTTATTTTAGGAGTTTTAGCCTGGATGTCTCTGTCATATGTGTTTTTCTTATGGGACTTTTTTTGTGTGTAGGATTGTTGTTTGAGGGAGTGTAAAAGAGCAAAGTTGGGTGGGTAGAGAGGTTGGAAGGATCAGGGAATTGAAAAGGAGGAAAAAATTGTATTTTCAACTTTAAAAAAAGGACTGCCCTACCGCTAGACAGCTACCCTCCTAGTAAAAACTGTGTAGTTCTACTACCATATTCGTTTCCATAACAATGAAAACTGAAAGAACAGAACCATTTCATCTGATGGATGAGAATTAAGTCAACTTTTCTTTAGAAATTGCTAAATAATATATAAATAATTTATAAATTTATAAATAGCTGGAATGACAGGCAACTGTGAGATACACTAACACAGGACCTGGGAACCAGGATCTAGTACTGACAGAGAAGCTCTAGTACTATCCACTGACATTCAAATCAATATATTCTTTGCTTCACCACCACATCCCCTTATCCTATGTCATGGCTACATATATGACCTATAGAACAAAGTTTCTATGGGATGGGCTGTGAGCAACAGCCTACTGTAAGAAGTGTACTGGTTTAGAGATGCAAGCCACCCATAGGCTTTCTGAACAATTGGTCCTTATCTGGAGGTGCTGTTGGGATTCGTTGTGAAGGAAGACGGGGCTTTTCTGAGATTTCATAGCCTAGTCATAATTCCTATATATTTTCTGCTTCTCAACTATGGTTGCCATGTAACACTCATTCCATCATGCCTTCCATTCATACTGGGTTGCATTCCCTGAACCACAGTGAACCAAATTGAACCTTTCCTATTTCACATACATGCTAATGACAAGTCATTCTATTCTTAACATAACACCACCTCCAAGGTGTTAAAGAGGGAACTTCAGGGGTGAACACCTATAGCACAGCATCCCTGGTTAAGTGGAGAAAAGCACACCCACGCAAAAGGACTTATTCCCATCTTGGTGATTCTGCTTTCTGGCTCTTGCCAATAAAACTGCCAACTTTGCTTAGCATAGTAGCTACCTTCAAGATTCTGGGGTAGGTCACACAGGCTTCTCTCTGTGTAGATTCAGGTGGTCTCAGAACTTACAAAACCTCTTGTGCCTTTGCCTCCTAATGTATGTACCATAATGCCTGGTTAAATGTTTTTAATGATTAATGATAACAACAAGGAACTCAAGCCCTGATGAAACCTGATCTGCAGGGTGACAAGCATGGTCTAGGAAACAGCCTGAATAACATTAACAAGAACCAGAAACTGGCATATAAACAGTAATTTCAAAGCAAAAAGTCTTTGTAACAATACAAATGAGCCAATTGGTCATGTAGAAGACTCTATAGATAACAATCCTAGCTGCCTAAACCAGAGTTTGATCCCCAGAATGCATGGGAAGTAGTGGTCATATACACTTCCAACAGTCCTATAAGCAAGAGGGAAGAGGACTGGCCAGAATGTCCAGCAGCAATCCCAGCATTTGTCAGGCTGAGGAAGGAGGATCATATCACAAGTCTGGATTTAATATAAGGGTGCCCTAGGGGTAACAAAAGAAAAAACAGTATCTCTTACTGTGCATATGGTACAAAGTTAAGAGTCTTTAATCATAATAAAAATGCCTTTTGTAATAGTCTTTACAATGTCTCACTCAATATTTTCACATTATCACAAAGTCAAAGACTTTGGTGTTGCTACAAGAACTATTTTTACATTTGTTCATAAACCTAAATAGTATCATTGCTAAGTCCTGGATGACTGTCTAACTTCTTCTTATAACACCTAACATTTACCAGTTAGGGAAATTTATATTTGATTGCTGACGATTAACAAAGAATAGTACTAAGGTACTGACTGCTACTCCTACATAATATTCCTGTTCCCAAACAGGAAACAACCTTAATAGTATCAGTAGATTCCTCTACTCTTGCTCTAAATTCAACCCAATCACTCTGCCCAAACATTCATGAATTTTTCTTTTTTTTTTTTTTTTTCAAGACAGGGTTTCTCTGTATAGCTCTGGCTATCCTGGAACTCACTCTGTAGACCAGGCTGGACTCTAACTCAGAAATCCACCTGCCTCTGCATCCCAAGTGCTGACAAAATACTATTTAATAAACCATCACATCAAATACTCTCTACAAAGGGCTTAGAGTTAACTGTACTGCAACCAAGGAATGGAAACTATCATCTATAATTTACATAATTCTCCAAATGACCCTAATACATTTTGGCTCAAATGAGCACTATGGAAATCAGAGGGATACTAAATAGAAGGGCAGATTCAAGGGATGGCTCAAGGGTTAAAAGTGCTTATTGTTCTTCTAGAGCACAAAGGTCTACATGGCAGCCCACTCTAGCTCCCGTTCCAGAGTACTGATACCCTGGTGTGGCCTCCTCAGAGGCTAAAACAAGCTGGGTACAAGTAGAGTTCACAGAGGTGGTCTTAAAAAACCCTGCCACGGTGCTATAAAATGAGTCAACAAACAGAAACACTCTTTAACTATTAGTCTCAAGGAGAAACCATGGAGTACTCAGTTTACAATTAAGGAAAACTGGGGTAACATAGCAACAAACAAGACCAATGATTTTGAGAAAAGAGAGAAGGTAAAAACCAAAATCCAAAATGATTCTATGATTCCCATAATCATCATATACACACGAGACAATGGAGGAGAAATACTGGAAGGCATATGTGAGCTATAACATGGCAACTATACACTATACGAGCTGTTTCCAAAGCCAAACCTGTAAGGTAACAGCAAGGTCTCTTCCTGTGCCTATCTTGATGTTGACCAAGTACAAAATGGAACATAAATAGTTTATTCAATAATCTATTTGCAATTAGGGGACATACAATAAACTATGCACAACCAAATGTTTCCTGATTCAGCATTCATCTTTTAAAATGCCACTTATTGAGAGGCAGAGAAAAATGAGAAATGTGAGGGCCAGTTCCCTCCACTTTTCCAGATCTGTTTTGATAATCACAGGAAGAGATTGAGCATTCGAATTGTTGTACACCCATGCCTTGTAGCAACTGATCAACAAGGAAGCCAGCAGGGTGCTCACAGGCTGGTAGCACCCAGCACAAAGAGCAGTAGGTTTTTAAGGATATTTAGGATTTGTAGGGTACAAACCTCACATTCCAACCCGAGATCATTAAAGGTTTCTGTGCAATCCCTGGGTAAATTACATACATATGTACATACTTAGATACATGCATAGATACAGAGACGATGCATGCATACATACATACATACATACATACATACATACATACATACATATGATGAGTAAGTAAATAAAAAAATAACTGCATTATAGGTGTCACATTCAGTTCATAACCTCTAACAGACTGACACACCTCAGTAACTATATTTTGTAAAGAAACATAAAAATATATCTATAAATACAATAGGCTGTCCAAAACTCTTAGCTTAGTAAGGTTAAGCTTGCTTGGGCCCAAGTCAGAACAAGGCACTACAAAGAGACTACAACATCCAGTTCCACTTTCACCTCACCATTCACTGTCTTCAGGGTCCCAGCAATGCCTTCCCCGTGCTGCCTTTTCTGAGCATTCTTGAATTCCTTTAGAGACAAATATAGGACTTTCCGTACGACTCTCTCTTCTGACCACGGAATCCCATCGCTGTCATCCTGAGCAAAGAGAATTATTGAAAATCAGGCACACAAATATTCAGATTTATATTTCACTGTAAAATTCACTGATAAAAACAGGTAGGTAAATTTTAGGACACCCTAATCTACAATGGAAAGATCTTGGACAGTCAACCTACACTGTGAGACCATTATTTGTTTTTCTTGTGTGGGGAGAGGAGGTGTTGCATGTCATGTTTCTAATAAGCATTATATGATCCAGTACCAGAGTATGAAATAGTAATGCATTCCTTCTGCATAAATCTCAAGCAAATCCTCCAATGAAGGAATGCACATACCCTAACTTCCTCATGTATCCCCCCAATATTCCATCAAGGATTTCCTAGATCAGTGGTTCCCAACCTTCCTAATGCCGTGCCCCTTTAATACAGTTCCTTATGTTGTGGTGATCCCCAACCTAACATTACTTTCACTACTTCACAACTGAAATTTTGCTACTATTATGAATCGCAGTAAAGAAATCTGTTTTTCCCATGATCTTAGGCAACCCCTGTAGTAGTTCCCCCAGTGGTTGAGAACCTGTTCTACAGTTAAGGAAACAAGTATCATTTCCACCTTGCCCTGACTAGAACTCCTTTATCTGAAAGATGGTATTCTGTTGCAGGGCAGCACCTTTAGAGGACCGAGAGAAGCCAAGAAACTGTGCCAACCTAACCTGAAAGTTATAAGAAACTGCTAACCCTCTCATGAGAGGAATGTCACCAGGAACCTTCAAGTAACACCCCATTGTTTAAGTAACATCCCATTTGTGGAATTCAAATAATTAATCAAGAGGCAGATGAAGTAGATATATATAACACATGAAGAGCTAAATGTGACTCAATTAACTTTCCCATGAGTTTGCATGCGAGCTTCTCAAGCAGATAACCTGCAACCAAATGATGATGCCAACTGCAGTGGGAGATGGCTTATTGAGCTAAAATACACCATTTAAGCAGTCAGCGCCTATCCATTAAAGCTGCCAGGTGTAATTCTCTTCTCTACTACCCCATTCCCATTCTTTTCATCTCTGTCTCCACAACAATGATGTACAATCACAAACTTATAAATCACAAAGTCACAAAGTAGGTCTCTCTGCCTGTGAAACTCCAATGAAGATTTACTGTATTCTGTGAGGCTAGAGTCTTTACACCTTGACTCGGGCTCTAGATAAAAGAATTAACTACCCCTTCCCCAAACTAGGGTCTATTTAAAAGATGGAAAGATGGAAATGCCTACAAAGAAAGCCACATTCAAGTCTGAGTTACTGACACCGGCAGTTTTAGAACACCTATAAATACTATAAATGCGGGAAAAGCGGACTATGAATGGCAGGTTGTAGTTTCAAGAGCTAGACATTTAAACAACAACAACTAAAATCACACATACACACAACTGTTCTTTTATCATCTACAAGGATGGTCAAGGCCTATCATCCTAATAACTAGTCAGCATTACACTCTTAGAGACTCTATCTAGTGTGCCCTCCCCCCCCCCCCTCTCTAGCAATGCAAGGTACACAAACCAAAGGTTAAAGAAGCCTGAGCACCCACAAATCAGGGTACAAGTCCTAGTCAGCCAATCACTCTGCTCTGGCTATCTCTTCATTGGGAGGTGCTGTAGAATGGTCGACAGAATGCTAGGATCAGGATATAAACCTGAGGGAAAGCATTAAGCAGAGGACTTCATCCGCCCTCATTTTTTCCCATACTTGCCTTCTTACTCTTCAACCTTAGACAACATCTCGTATGAAGTGCCTGAATTACAGCCATATTGATGATTTAAACCGCTGTTACCCTTGTATTATCCAACAGTGACTACTAAATACAAAAAGCTTTACTACATCTCTCCTCTCAGCAACTGCCCCCAATACTCTACCCCACCCATCCAAACACCTAGATGGAAACAAGGGCAAAATCTTTACCTGAAAGTAGAGCTGGCCATAATTTAATGCCTATTACAGTACTACCAGAAAAATACTACACATTTGATGCTTATTCAACAACCATATCTGCATAGGTTCTTGATTTTCTATATCTTCCAAGAGTCTCATGCTCTAAACCCACAGGAACCCAGGAATCAGTTTTGAAATCTAGCATCTTTATCTCAATGTTCAGAAAAGTGCCTTATCCATGGTAGGTATCATGGCTCTCCCCCCCCAAAGACAGAAAGTTAGTTCAATAGTGAAAAGAAATCCCACACACCCAAGCAACATGTTCGCTTTAAGAGGGTTTGCTTTTCTTTAGCTACTTATCTGACAACTTCGAAACAATCCTAAAAATATTATTTTTGAAGGGTCAGGAAGCAAATCTGATATTTAGGCAATATACTTTCTACAAAAATCCCCAGCTGTCCCAAGTTACAAAACAAGAATCCCAGGATGTTTGTGGATACATTGGACTAGGGAGACAACTCAGCAGCTAGATGCCATTTGCCACAACCTACAAAAAGATGGAAGGAGAGAACCAAATCCACAGAACTGTCCTCTCACCTCCACAAACGTGCCAAGATTGATGGATTGGGGTGGGGTGGGAAAGAGTTAATGAGCACATGATATTCTGTGCCTGTGAACAGACAGAGCAAACAATTTTCGGAAGGTCACATCATGTAGGGATAGATGAAAATTTCTTGCAATTCAAACCACAGCCTACAGACCATGTGGAGGTAACCAGTAAGGGTTAACAAATGCAAACCCTGAATCTGATATACATAGGTCTCAACATCTGTACCCTGTACAAAATCCCAGCCTACTTCTGCTTAAAAACACTGTTACATATAAATGGTGTCCCAAGCATGTCAATCTTACAATCTTTCTTGTTTCTGTAACAATGCACACTAAGAAAACACCAAGGATCAAAAATCCAAGATGAAAGCTTCCAATGTCGGTATTCCTATACCTAAGAAGCCTTCCCTCCGACTGCTCAGTGATCACAGAACACAAATGGAGGCGTGTTAGAGGCAAGGAACACAAATATCACAATTCCTATTCACTACTTTGTCTCTCTCACACCTCTCTTGGTTACTCAACATACCATGAATTGCCTTTAAAATCTGATATCCAGGATAGAATATAAATCTTAGACTCTGAGTTCTATACCAGGGCAGGACCAATACAACCATGAAAATTACATCTCTTTCCAAAATTCTTAATTTAGACTATATTGCAGTACACACTGATAAGATATCCCAATGTCTGCAGTAAATCCTCAGTGGAAGTAGATGGAGGAGTTGGGATTGATTCTATCACAAGATGACAAGTGGACAGATCCAACAAGTATCAAACTCATCTCTACATGATTGTCTTAGCCGTCTTCCCCAACCCCATTACAACAAAAACCATCTTTCAAACACTCAAACTAGAAAGCAAAATTTTCTAGCTGAAAACATGGCTATACAACACAAACCAAATTGTACTCCAAGCATGTTAAAAATAACTTTACTTTCCAACACAGACATATAGGAAGTGTTTGGGTGGCTGATCCAGCTGATGCTCTCCAAGACAGTCAATTCCACAAAGAGGGGCCAACATGTGGCTTCATCTTGCAGAGTACATACAGATATATTCTTCATGGAGACTTAGGAAAAAGACTATGAAAATGCCACTGTCTGAATAGATAACAAGGTCTCCTAAGTGCTCACTGATAGCCAGGCGGCCCTCAACATCTACCTTCATGTACTGTGACTTCTTTGCTCAGCTACAAGTGAGCCTAGTAAGATTTGCACTGAAAGGGGTGGCATGACAAATCTGAAAAAGCAGGATGGCCAACTATTTCCTCCTCCTTGGGTAATATTTCGGGTACCTGCAGTTAAATGACTCTACAAGACAATGCTAGCTAAGAAAGTATCAAACAGTAAAAATGGGGGCTAGAAAGAGTACAGGCTGCACTTCCAGAGTAGTTCCACGAGACAGGATGGTGGTTCACTCCAGTTCAGAAGATTTGAAGCCTTCTACTGGCCCTTTTGGATTTGCAGGCACTATACACAAGTGGTACACACAGGAATAAAATAACCATATACATATTAAATAATACACTTTAAAATAAAATAAAGTGGAACTCAACAGTGCTTCTTGATAGACTAATTTTCCTGGCAGGATATGGCAGTGGGGATGAAGAGCGATGCCAGGGAAAGGCTGAAAAAGGAGCAATACTTCAACTTGGAGTATGGCCACTTCCATCACTTTGACACAAGGAAAAGTTTTCTTTCACAGAATGCTCTCAGATCAATACAATGCTAATCTATGCTTTAAAACTCTTTTCTAAAACATCCAAAAATGCTGGTAAAATAATCCACACCCGGAAACAGAAAAAGCATGCAGGAAACATCCTAAGAGGGGATGTACCCACTGAATTTGATTTTAAAATAAAAACATGTCAAAGTTTTCTCAGAACCCTTTCTTGGGATAAAGAAATGAGCCTGAAACACTAATACAAGGGAGTTTTACTCCTTTAAACAAATGTGGGCTTAACTTTGATCACTGCACTTTTTATAGTTACAGTTGAAATTGGATTAGGAACTTCTGCTGAAAACGATTTATTTCATAACACAGCTCTGACAGACTGAACCTCAGGCCACCAGCTGTGCTTTTATAAAGATCTGCTGGGTAGCTGCCAAGGCAGCTCTTTTGCGTCTGAACATGTCAGACCTCCCTTGTCAAGTAGGGAGTAGCATGGCAGGAAGATATCTACACATCTTGCCATGACGGGGTACATTCAGAACACAGAGTAGTCAGAGCTAATCCCTCCCACATTTCCTCTGCCGCCATATTTAAAGATGCCAGATTTGCAGCAGGATTATTTCCAAGATTCCAGCAGAAATCTGAATTTCAATTCACACAATGTATAATGCAACAATTCAAGCACTCATCATAGAGAGCTGTACTCAGCACTGTGAATGACACTGGTTAAGATTTCAATTGACCATGAGCTATTTGATAATGCATTTTATGACATCATACTATGTGCCCATCCACATATAACCATCCTACAAGCGATTCCAGCCCTGCCTGCTACACCTGGCCTTCCAATCATTCAGAGAAGGTATAATACTCTGAAAACAATGTGCAGATGCTCCTAAGCCTTCCTAAACCTACCTCAGGATTATGCCACTGTTAAACCCCTATTAATTTAAAAACAGTGAAGTAGAAAATACACTGAAGACATACAGTGATATTGTCAAACTCAGATCACTGTGCAGTTCCAACTGGCTTAAAAAGAAAATAATAGAACGTACTGCTGATGAAGAGATCTAAAACCAAATTTCACAATATGGCTACTACTAATATATACTGCTTTTACATACCATAAAGGCAAACCAGCACAATGTCAGGGCCAACTGTATAAGACAATGCATTTTACAGTGCCTTGTATGTAGGTGTGTGTACACACACACACACACACACACACACCTTTTATATGCTTTTAAATTACTTTCCAAAAATCTAGACTATAAACCAAGACATGGAAGACTAAGGCCACTTAAAGCCATATGACTGTGATTCTTTTCTGCCTCTACTTCAGTCAAATACCTGGGCTTGTGAGCTATGTCAAGGAGTCATTCCTTCCCACAGAATCTAGGACATCACTGAGTCTCTTTGCAAGCTAAATCACTATCTGGCTGGCTTATTGGCTCAGCAGTAAAGCTCTAACATAAAATAAACATCAACACACACACACACACACACACACACACACACACACACACGTTACTGATACTAAAGTCTACAACAAAGTCCAATCATAAATATTACACTACTGTAATTGTTACAGAAACAGCTAATTGTGCCTTGTGTCCTTCCCATACTAAATACCTTACCTTACCTTACATGAAATGGACACCTATAGACACAGTCATAATACCTGACCCATCCATTCTACCCCCACTACCACTTCCTGTCCCTGCTGTCACACTGGGGTGCCACTGTGGACCACATAGTATGTTCGCTGCTTATCACTGCTTTTATCTTTTACAATGAGCTTATAAAACATCATCACACAAACTTTTATTTACACAGCTAAGGCACAAAAAAATGTAAGCACTACGGATCACATCTTGCTTTAATGGTGGCTATACAGAGCACCAGAAACAACAAAATACAAGAGTCAAAGAAATGTGCAGAAAGTGGTGAAGCACATAAAAGGAACTAACTTGAGTCCCAGTAGTACAAATGTATTCACAGCAAACACAAAAACCTATAGGGCTTGGTAAGGCACAGGCCCCGGAGTTTCTTTTTTTTTTTTTTCCCCTAATTACTGATACTACTGTAAAAGGATGAGAGAAGTAATAGTGTATACAACTTTAACCCTCATCAACTTTAATGAAAACTCTCCTGACTGCCGGGGGGGGGGGGGGGGGGGGGGAAAGCATGCTATCCTTAATTCATTCACCAAAACTCTCCTCTTTTTTTACCTGCCACACTAAAGTCTCATTGATGTATTTGCTGACACCCACCACCACTGAAAATGGTATGCCCTCTGAATCTCAATTCACATGACCCCTGGGAACCTTTAACATTTTCCTTCCACCGTGTGGTGGCTACCCCCTTTAATCCATCTCTGAGTTCAAGGCTAACCTGGTCTACAGAACCAGTTTCAGAACAGCCAGAAATACAGGGGCTGGTGAGATGGCTTATCAGGTAAGAGCACCGACTGCTCTTCCAAAGGTCCTGAGTTCAAATCCCAGCAACCACATGGTGGCTCACAACCACCCATTATGAGATCTAATGCCCTCTTCTGGTACAGTGTACTTATCTATAATAATAAATAAATCGTCCGGCCAGAGCAAGCAGGGACTGAGCAAGCTGGACCAACTGGAGTAAGCAGAGGGTTAGGTCCTAAAAGTCAATTCCCAACAACCAGATGAAAGGCTCACAACTATCTGTACAGCTTCAGTGTGTACTCATATGCATAAAATAAATAAATCTTTTTTTTTTAAAAAAGCACAATACAAACTCTCAACAAACCATTATACCACACTGATAGGTGTTGGGATTCAGACCCAGAATAAATAAGTCTCTATCTAATTAAAAAAAAGGATAAATGAGTCTCCTGGCCTACAGGTTTTCCCATTAACTACTTGTTGGTATGCTGACAGTATGGCTGACATGCACTGCCCTCTACCCTAAATTTTCCAGGCCCAGGGCTGGGCATCCTCTCCACAAGAGGTTCTTCAAAATATAATCCAGACATTTCAGTTCCTCCCCCACTTCTCCCATATGGCAACCCTAACCAACTCCTGCCCCTAATAAACCTGCCTTCATACTATATTTGACTTTAATTGGTTCATTTCACTGGCAGTGAATCCTATCAATGGCTACCTGTGGATAATAAATTTGTAGCTTTTTGTTCTCGTTTTATGTTCACTGTTATGTTGTGTTTTATATAAATGAGAGGCTGACCTACAACTTACTATGAAGTGTAAGAGTGAGCAGGAAACCCCAGTGACACTAACAAGATTTCTACAGACATCTAGCTTATTCTGGAACCAGGAAAAATACTCTCTGGCATTAAATTTATAAGACCCAGACTTCAATATCAATCAGGCACTCAACCACCTGTACAAAAGGCTACCAACCAATCCCTGTTCCAAACAGCTTCACTCCTCTTACTGTCTCTAAAACAAACCCTCTCCAGTGAAATATATCCATATCTCGTTTTGCCTAACTCAAGGCACCTGCAAAACCTGGAGTAGGGGCTCCCTGGATAAGTGCTTAGATACTATCTACCTAACACTTCTTTACTTACTTGACTCCCTTATTGAGAAGGTGTCACGATCTCAGGCAGAGGTTATTTCAGTATCTTTGCCACCCTCAATCACAGCAGATAGATCCCAGGCAATGGGTATTCATGTGCCATGAATAGTGGCCATAATTTGGCCTGTGAATCAACAGTAAATCAACAGAGGACTTTAAATCAACTGTAAATCAACAGTCCAATTTTTTTTTTCATAGCCACGCTTAAACAGGAAACAAACAGGTTTCATTACCAGCCATGTCTACCTCAATTACCTGCCAATGGTTTGTGGTTTTATAAGACAAAGCAAACAATTCCATAAGGCCAAGATGCTTACCACAAGAGGTTCGCTGCAATGAGAATCTATTTACTGTAAATTACATTCGTCCTAATCTAAAAAGGAGCTTTAGTTTATTTCACTATTCTACAAATGTGTCTGCTTCCCATCTACTCTTCCTTCCACTGCACCTGGAGCTCACACTTTGAGCTTTGGTTGGCCAGGGAACACCAGTGAAACTGTAGCACTGAGCACTGAGGCTACAGACACAGTCCACTGCCACACAGCTGTGACAGCTCAGGCCTTCACTCTAGTTAGATGTAACCTGGGCCTTGAATAAAATAAACTCACAACTGACATCCTAAGACAGTACTGGCGTGTCTGTGCTCACACCTTTAATGAGATCAGTATTGCATTAAAATCTGTATTGTGGAAATTCTCTAAATCAAGTCTAATTGGAAGGTATTTGGGATTGCATGATATTTGTTGAAGGGATGAAGCTTTCAGAAAATGAGAAATCAATGTTCTTCTAAATGGTGGGGGAGGGGAGCAGCACACACAAACACTCTAGATGACATAGAACTTTTTATTCACTGAAACTAGCACCTGCCACCTTCCAGTAACACACACACACACACACACACACACACACACACACACACAGCTCCACAGCGCCAAATGAGTGAGACAAATATCCTGCACCCTGTGAGTCTGAGTCAGAGACAAGCAGGCCCTGTTCTCCCGACATTACAGTGATAAACGGATGCAGGAATAGCAGCACGGGTACAAAGGACTGACTGTTCCCTGATGCTGTCAGAGGGAGGAAGTTTGAAAGGGCTTATAATTATTTTATTTCTGTATCAATCCCTTCAGAATGTGTCTTCACACAGATCAGAGGACATCTTATAGGCATTAGCTTTCTGGCTTTCTGCACTGTGAGCGTCCCAGGGATCAAACTCTGGTCACAAATGCATTTATTCTCTAAACTTTATCGCCAGTTAAAATTATTTGACAGAGCCCTCCTCCATAAAAAATAGCAATTAAATACAAACGAATTGATCAGAAGAAATGCTTTTCTTTACATTTAGAGTAACTGCTGGTGATAAACCATTTAATAAAGAAAAATTTTAAATGCCTGATAGTCCGATCAAATTCCTGACCTCAAAGAAAACATTTCAAAATTTAACAGAATTCCCCACAACGAAAACCAGCATGTTGTGCCATAGAAGAAATGTTCTCTGGTAATTACCATAAACAGAAAAGGGAGCAACACTACAAGAACAAGAAAAAAACACCACCAAAAAAAAAAAAAAAAGGTAGGGGAGAGTGGAATTGCCGATGTGAGATGCAGACAGGAAAGGGGTTGGTTGTGAGCTACAAAACACAACATGCCCTACATGGCCTTATTAAGGGAGAACACAAAAATCCAATGCAAATCATTTTCTGCTTTACAGAGAGCAAAGTGCAACACACCAAGCAGTCTACACTTAAAATAAGTAAAAAAGAATTTAATACTCCAGGTGTTATTTTTCCTATATTCCTTTAATCTATCCCAATAGGTGCTAGAAGAAGGGATGTTAATTTTTCCCAAACATGAGTGGTTAACAAGAAGTATAGGTCCACAAAACTTCTCTAATATGTTTTTAAATCTCTGGTTTAAAAATAAGAATAAAATAACTCACTCTCCTAAATCATTTTTTAAAAGCCTCCATCCATTCAAAAAAAAAAAAATCCATTGGGGCTAGAGAGATGGCTTAGCGAGTCAGAGCACTGACTGCTCTTCCAAAGGTCCTGAGTTCAAGTCCCAGCAACCACATGGTGGCTCACAACTATCTCTGCTGGTGCATCTGAAGTCAGTGTACTTATATATAAAATAATAAATAAATAAATGCAGCTATCAGTTGCTAGTTCCCTTGTACAGTCACCTATTGGAAAGTACAGCTTAAATCCACTGACAGTTGTTTTCTTTTGACTATACTGAAATGTTTTTTGTTTTTTAAAAAAAAAAAAAAAACAAGAAACCCTGTCTCCGGGGGATGGATGGATGATGGATAGATGGATATATACACACATATATATGTGTATACACACACACACACACACACACACACACACAAAATATCCATACTACATGTGATTTAAAGTTAGTACTGATTGAAAGGTATTTAATACATCTCCCCTCTTGGACCCTCCTCACTAGTTTTGTGTGCTTTTTTTGAGGTGGTGGAGGGAGTTGGAGAAGGTCTAACTATATAATCCAGGCTAGTTTTCAATTGACGATCCGTTGGCTTACACTATGTGGCCAAGTGCTAGGGCCACAGGCACAGATGACTAACTTACTCTTTCTTAAATGTCTATCAGCAGCTGCATTGTGCACTGCTAACTGCACAATCTTGTGCTGTAAGTGCCTCCTGTAGCTGCACCACCTGAACTTTGATCTGCACAGCCATAACAGGCATTCATGTCAGGGTTCCTTGATGAAGAATTGGGAAGTCTTTCTTCCTAGGGACTAAGGCCAGGGTTTGAGCACACAGGAATAAAACTCTGAAAATCACAAATGCAGCTTGGGCCAGGCAGTGGTGGCGCACACCTTAAATCCTAGCACTGGGAGGCAGAGGCAGGCGGATTTCTGAGTTCAAGGCCAGCCTGGTCTACAGAGTGAGTTCCAGGACAGCCAGGGATGTACAGAGAACCCCACCCCACCCCACCCCACCCCAAAAAAAGAAAGAAATGCCTCCATGACTCTAATCTGATGATGTGCCAGCTACAGTGTACTCATACACATAAAATAAATTTTTAAAAAAAAAAATCACAATACACAGGCCAAACTGACAACCAAAATAAAGTACATGAATACAAAAAAATACCATTCACCCACAAAAAAATAATTCTTTAGACAATTTTGCATCTGGAAAATTGTGTAACTGGCATACAAAAGGTCATGCAGATATGAAGCCATTCCATTAATATAAACTCCCGTTACTTAATTTGCCTTTAAAACATTTTAGATCAAAATTTACATTAAATTACTTTGAAATATTAACTTTATAAAATTCTAGAAGTGTTATTAACTGACAAACATATCACTTGTAATATCATTAAATTGTATGCAAAGCAAAACCAATTACTTTCCTCCAACCAAGACTTTGCAAAAAGTTGTGAATGCAAAGGAATTATTAGTGCAGCCATTGTAAACAAAAAGCAAGTTCACGTGAATGCATTTAAAGCTGTATGTACACAGTCCCCCTGTAATTTCTACTCAAAACTCAACGGGATGGGGTTGTAAGATTCAGTCACTGGGTGACCAGATATGTAGAAAGGGGAGGAGGAGCACATATTCACTACTACAATGTTCTTCTGGCCTTTCAGGATTTCTCCAGCTGAGGTCAGCAGGACTGAAATCACCTCTCTTCTCTCTTACACCTCTTTCCCTGTGTATACTTTACTTTAGCTGATCTTCTTTACACCTGTTCTTATTAAAATACTACTTTTCCAAAGTATTCTCTGGGCATTAAGTAACTGTCTTGACTTGTAAAAATCTTCTTTGAGGTTATTATTTCTAATCCTAAAAAGGGGAGAGATATCGGAGGAGACTCAAAGAAATTCAAAGTAGCCGACAAAGTTAATTCAAGTAGCTAATCATTTCAAATTTGGACATTTTGACATTAGGAAGGCACCTAAATGTCCACTTGTTAACTATGACCCAATGTCTGTGTATGCCCATCTCTAGTCTGTAATAGGTGTGCCTGCTGCTCAATAATACAGGTTTTGTCAAAGTGTCAAAATATTTCATGTATATTAGAAGCCAAAGCATGTCTGCATATCACGTCTTTTCCTGGGTGATAAAGAAACAAAGACTAACTTTAGCCTTCTTTGTTTTCAGTCACTAACAAAGAACTTTAGAACTTAGATACAATCAAAGATATGTTATAAAACATTGTCTTTAAGAAATCCATAATATCTGTCGCTAAGCTACAGTCAATGTGCTATATGAATACTTGAGGGATGAAAACAGAATTTCTAGCACTCTTTAGCTTCCAATGGCTGCCTACATACCCTGTTTTTATGCACACACTACCCCCCCCCCAAAGTACTGGAGTCCTTTTTCCTCTCCTGCCCAAACAAAGGGTCTTTGTGATAACAAACCATATCGTCCTAGTAACAGAACACTACTTGACAGAATACTGGAAGTTTCTACACTGAAATCATAAGAGATGTGGATATGGAGAACAGGCTCAAGGAGTTCCTGGCTGTTCTCATTTCTCAATGAAGAGGATGGAAGGGTAATCATTCAACTGTGATTCCTCTCTGCCTTCTAGGCAGGTAACTATTCTCTACAACATTATTAACATGCTTCAATCAGGTAATAAGACATTGTGTAGTAGTCTACTTTTGAATAAAATGTAATCTATGCATTTCACTCTCTAAAGTGCTTCCCTCAGACCTAACACTTTGAAGCCCAAATAAGAGCATGGACCAGAGATGAGAGCTCTGTCAGATGGGTACAAGGTTTTTGGGGTTTTTTGTTTGTTTGTTTGTTTGTTTTCGAGACAGGGTTTCTCTGTATAGCTCTGGCTGTCCTGGAACTCACTCTGTAGACCAGGCTGGCCTCCAACACAGAAATCCACCTGCCTCTGCCTCCCAAGTGCTGGGATTAAAGGCGTGTGCCACCACTGCCCGGTGGGTACAAGGTTTCTATAGTAATTAAGTAATGTACTCAGTAGAAAGTAGTTAGTGTAGAAACCCAAAGCAAAATCACAAACAATTGCCACTCCGCACAACCATAAGCATTTGGCAAAGGTGTGAAAACAGGAAACTACATTGTGGTGAGAATGAGAGAGAAACTATGCTTGGAAAGGCAGTTGGCCTATTCTTCCAACAGTGAAACAAGCAACAAGCCCAGAATCAAACCCAACAGAAGGAATGCAAACCCATGTCCACACAAAACATCTCCATTGTAAACATATGTTCAGACTGCATAGTCAAAATGACCCAAGACCCAGATACACATGTCCACAAACTAATAAATTCCTGGATTTCAAGAATGTTTTGCATCAATACAAAATCTCTAATTGAAAGACAACTGCCTTTCACGCCCTCAAAAATCTGGTGTGCTAGTTTTCACAAAGCTTCCTTTCCTTTCACTGCTACCACCTTTAAACTGCCTGAAGAGGAAGCCACACAAATTTCTGCTCCCTACATACTGGGACAAACACATGAAGTACAGACAAATCCAAGAAGAAACTTGCAGCAAGAGACGACCACATAGTTCTTTAAGACCTCCTGCTGTGCTAGTACACTCTGGGTTCATAGGTACCTTGACAGCAGCAGTCAATGTGTGTCTCCACACGGCAACTCCTTTATTGGGAGGAAGCAGGAAAGACAATGTCACAATGTCCTAAAAAACTTCCCTCTTTTTAATGATCCCAGGAGCTTTATTCCTAGTCTCCTATAGAAATCTCAGAAAATGTTGACATGTGTGTTAATAGATTAATCTGAGTTCAAGAAACAAGACTTCAAACGATGGCCAGATGCATGTAAGTGTGCAAAGACTAACTACCCTGCCTTTCTCTGTCCAAGCCACTCAGCAGAAGAGTGCTACTTTGTACATATGAAAGGTGGCAAAAATGATTAGGGGTATTTTTAAGAAGAGAGAAAAAACAAACTAGAGAATCCCAATATATATTTGAAGTATTTCACATCCTCCAGTTCAACACAGTGTTAAAAAAAAAAAATACTAACTATAAAGGTTGCCTAAGTTAACAACAACTCCTGGAGGCACTCCATTGGTATGGTGCACAGACATGCGCACACATAAAAGGAAACTGAAGCAGCACCTTCAAGAGTGCCAAAGCCATTTTCATGTACCAGCTCAAAATACACTCTCATGTGGCAAATCATACAACTAAACACCTTATCATACTTTTACACAGCACTTTCACACTAGACATCCTAAGTAGCTCATACCAATTCTGCTACTGTTTTATTATAGCTAGTTATCAATCTCATTGCTCCTGATAAATAAGAATCGATAAAAAACTATGCACTATAGGAAGAGGAAGAGACTTCAGTGATATGTGGTTCTGAGCATCTACTCTGGACTGTGGAATGGCAAGCTAATGACAGCTGTGAAATGGAGCTTAACAGAGTTTAAAAAGAGAAGCAAGAATCAGAGATGTGATCAGAGAAGTGAGTCTGGAGAGCCTTGACGAAGCACTAGAGCAAAGAGATGTCTTTTCTTGCCAACTGAAGCAACCAGCGGGGCCAAAATACAAACTACATGAAAGTATACATGTACACATCAGTTAACCACATGGCAAGTGTTCAGAAGCCTAAGAAAACTTCCAAGTAGAATTCCTAAATTATTCAACCTTGGGGGATGGGAGTACATGGACACACAAATTAATAAGAAATAAGGCTTGGCCACGATGAAACATCTGTAAATCAGAGACTAAGAACATTTTTTAAACTTTTATTTAATGCATGGGTGCTGTGTATGTATGTACACCTGCATGACAGAAGAGGGCATCAGATCCCAGTATAGATGGAGCCACAATGTGGTTGCTGGGAATTGAACTAGGGAAGAGCACACTCTCCATGAAAGGAATCTTAAATGGGAGACCCATCTCTCAAGCCCTGACCAAGAACATCTAAGCTTGTGACATAAATGTTTTGCACTTCTAGTAACAGAGCACTACATCACACTATAAACCTAAATTTAACATGTCAATTCATTTCACATGAGAGAGAAATCTAGAAAGAATAAATGGTCAGACGTTCATGAGAAGGATAGGGCTAACAACAACCCAGGCCACCTGTTTCATTAACCCTATGCAAAAAAATTCTGCCACCTGATAGAAAGAAGGTGTTAAGAAATAGCTGTCTGTGAGTAAAAGACAAATAATTAATTCATTCACCTTTCGCAGAAACTGTCTGCTTTTAGCTAAGAAATATTTTCAGACATTATTGCTTACATTATTGCTTAAACTTGCTGAGGTAAGCTCTATTTTCTTCATTATTGGTGAGAACAGAAAACACTCATATTTTTACTTACAAAAGATGATGTTATTACCTGAAAACAAATGGACAAAGTAAGACACTGGCCTTTCTCTTGCCAGGTGATAGGAATCCCCAGAAGAGCTATCCTAGTTTTTCAAAAAAGCTCTACCCTGACCCAGGCTTGTGGTTCTACAGCCTAGAGCTCCCTTTCCCTGGTACCCAGGGTCCCTTCCCTTATCCCTTCAGCTTTTCCTCAGAAGATCTTCCAGGCAAAAGAGCCCGAATTCAAAGCTCTTGGGCAAAAACTGTAATTATCAAGCTGCCAATGCCAAAAAAAAAAAAAAAATCCAGCCACACTTCTAAAACAGTACTCTTTAATTTGTCCTCTACATCCAGACTGAACAACCCTTTAAATAGAAATGGGAATTTTCCAACATGGAAATAGCTCTTTACTGAAACCTCTCTTTTGGACTAACCCAATTAGGCCCACTTCTCTCACACAGGCATAGACTGGAACACAGAATGTGATAGTAAATGGAAACACTAAAAATGTACCTGCCCACAAAGTTCCACTTTCAAATGGAACATTTTTCTTTAGCAGGTACCACCACCAAAAGGAAGTCCCATCTTTGAGTAGAAACTAAGACCTAAAACAGGAATTATATCCTACATCCTCTGATAGAAAAGGAATATCTAAGAAATCAATATAAGCTTCAAGGTCGAAGGTCATGAGCATTAGTTATGCTATAGGTTAACAAGTCTCAGTGGAAATATTTTCCATCCCTAAAGCACACACTATTAACTTAAAATTCTGCTTCTGTCCAAATGCTGTTTTCGTGGTCTTAATTGGCCAGCTTCCAACTGGTTTGCCTCAGAGTATACTACAAAATCCATTTAAGATTCATCACTTGTTGCTGGAGAAATGGCTCAGTAACTGCTTGTCAAGCAAGCATGAGGGCCTGAGTCAGGACTCACATAAACAGCTGATCACTAGATTAGTGCTAGGGAGTTAGAAACAGGGGTCCCTGAAGATGGCTGTTCACTACTCTACTTATACTCGTGCGCTCCATGTTCAGTGAGGAGACCCTTTGTCAAGGGTCATTTCCATCATTCATTTTTTATCACTTATTTATACCTAAAAGCTGATTTTAAATGTAGCATCTTCTAAAAGTTTAGATGTATAAGTAAATGAGTACAATACAACTCTAAGTGACCAGTCTAAACAGTTTTACTGCTTTGATTAGGTAAGTTGACTCACGCTCCACTTTACACTCAGCTGCTAGTGTTTATTAAGGTATATATAGGGTCGAGGTGAAGCGAACTTTATGGTGATAGTAAGGAGCCTTGGGTATCTTGAATGGACCAGATGACATGGACATGTGGGCCATTAACCAACTTACATAAGAGTCAGGGGAAATTCAGGGAAGGCCACACCAAAGCCACTAATCTGCCCTACAGACCAGAGACACATCAGCATAATTGAAACCAGAATGTGGGAAAAGCCAAGAAAACTTAAAAGAAGTGCAAACATTCACAAGAGGAGAAGCTGCATGGATTTAATTATTTCTACTATACGTGACAATTAAGAATAAATAGTGGAAAAACCACAAGACAGCAGACAGTAAAGAAAAAAACTTAAATGCTGACTACCATTAGTATTAACAACAGGAGTTTCTAACACCTGCCATAGCTACTGTGTAATAAAAAATGAATTGCCCTCCTAGTATATAAATGAATTCATTAATAGAAGCAAGATTCTTTGAGAAAGGCATCTAAGGCACTTCATGGACCATAGTCACATTCGCCAAATAGATACTTTGGTAAGGGTCTGCCGTAAGGGTCTGCCAGGGTTAGAAAGTGTCAGAGCCTCTTCAAAGCCTCCACCTACAGCTACAGCTGACCACAATACAGGAGAGGACTGTCACCACTGGATTCACTTCCGTATTGCAAAGACCTAAAGACAGTGGGCACCTACTGTGTAAATTCTTCATGTATCTTGGCCAGGTGAACTCTCAGGACACACCCAGGAAAAAAACTAACTTGCACAGGTTGCATACTTAAGAGCCAGAGCAGAGACTGTAGACAAACCTGTCTCCACAAAGCTAAGTGAGCCCAATAAAGACTAGATTAAACACAAATGTTACCTTGCAAAGCTAAATAAAGAGGAATTCCTCTTCAGAGCATGCCCAGCACAGGTTATTTTAAGGAAGAACTTATAAAACATAGAAAAGTTACAACATTCACATAAAGTGATCTTGACTTATTTAACACGGTAAAGAGTAACCAGAACTAAATAAAGATCTAAAGATGTATGAGGAACCTTAATAAAGGGCACTGCAGCTGGGTTTGGAGTTGCATGCCTTTAAACCCAGCCCTACAAAGGCAGAGACAAGTTTCAGGCCAGTGTGTCTTTAAAATAAATAAAATAAAATAAATTTTACATAACTGCTTTAAGTTAATTTAAAAATCTTTTTATTAAATTCAGGTGGTGGTGGCTCTAAGTTTGAAGCCAATCTGATCTACAGAGAAACCTCCAAGACAGCAAGGGTCGCACAGAAAAGCCATCTTGAAAACCCAAAAATAAAAAAGTTTGAATACAGGACCTGGGAAAACACAAGTAACATGTCCCATGAAAACAAGTGCTATGAAAGTTTTTTCCCATGAAAAAAGTGCCAGGTGTGGGACACCCCCTTATGAGTTTTAAAAAACAAACTTCTGTTAAAGATTTGTATGCAAGACGGAAAAATCAAGCCAGAAGTGACTTAAAAACTTCCTCCATGAAGGCTACCTTCCATAGTACCAAAACTGTGCAAACCACTGGGAGAATATTACTCAGTGCCGAACTTTGAATGATATATATATATAATCCAGTGCCATGCAATGCCCACTGTTCACTAACTGCATGCAAAGTTGTACGGGTAACCATTCAGTGAATTGGAAACATGTTCCAGAGATATAACTTAGTCAAAGGCCCATCGCTTCAGGATTACTGACACTGAAGGGGAGCCTACTAGTGCTGTGGTAAATGCACATACTGTCAAGTCGCCTTCTAAATACTAATACCAACAACTTAGTGCCATTCTCAACCAACAAGGGGTTTCTGCATAGGAGCAGTTAATGGAAAGCCTCAT
>JADRCD010216769.1:0-36219 GCA_019843815.1 Montemys delectorum
TTTTTTTAAAGTTATATAATGGATGTGAGCCTCTAACATCTGAGCAAGCTTTGTCTGAGCAAGCTTTCCTCTGGAAAAGACAAAGCTTTGCCACAAAGAAAGCAAAAATGACATTTCCCCTTTGGGGTAGAAGGGATTCTAAGGCTGGTAATCCACTAAACAAACTTTGTTGAGGGAATTATATGACACTAGGGTTCTCCTCTTTCTCCTATTTGTCCTGTATAACTGGCTCCTTGCTTTCCCATTGTCTTAGTTGGAGATTTTCTGCTGTGAACAGACACCATGACCAAGGCACCTCTTATAAGAATAACACTTAATTGGGGATGGCTTACAGATTCAGAGGTTCAGTACATTATCATCAAGGCAGGAACATGGCAGCATACAGGCAGGCATGGTACAGGAGGAGCTGAGAGTTTTGACATTTTCATCTGAAGGTTGCTAGGGGAAGGATGACTTCCAGACAGCTAGGATGAGGGTCTTAAAGGGTCTTAAAGTCCACAACCACTGTGACACACCCAGTCAAAATAATCACACTCCCTGGGCCAGGCATATCCAACTCATGACACTCATCATTTCTTTTTACAGTATTTTCTTTGGAAAGGATGTCTCCATCTCAGAAGGTCTGCTTTCACTTTCTAGTCTACCTATGTTCTTCTCAGTTACTCATCTCAGAGATATACAGAAACTCCTCCCCAGGGATAGGATAGATGAATACTCATTCTACCTACTATTGAGAAGCGTCAGTGCATGGTGGCTGTTTCCCTAAGAGAAGGCCAGACTCTTTGGGTTGGTCTAGAGGGCTGTGATCCCACATTTTCAAGAGGATCCTGTTCAGAGCTCAAGTAGTACATTCCATTGCCAAGAATGTGACTCAAAGTGGGCATAGGCCTTTTCTCTGAAGAATTTATATTCTCTTCTGGCTAGAAAGTTGGGAAAACATTCAGTTTACTAAAAGAGTCTCATCAGACAGAAACCAGAGTATCAGGTCTTGAAGTAAATTTTGATGTTGACTTGACAACTCCTTTAGGTCTTGGAGCAAGGCTTCTCTAAATAAATGGGGCTGGTTCTAAATTCTGAGATAGGATAGTCCAAGTGACTTGTCAGGTCATAAGATTGGGTAGTCTCCTTAGTCTCTTTAGAAAGATTTTTTTGGCCTTCAAGGCTAGTCTTAAGTTTGATGAACACTGTTTTTGCTTTCTGGAAATTTGATAGCTGTGGACATGGCTAGAAATACAGTATAAAATCCTACCTAATTGGCTTATCAAAAGATAGAAATGTATGAAAGTTACCTCTCATTTGATTTGTAGGTTAAAATAATAGTGACCCTGTCTCTCTTGTCTTTTTTGTTGTTGTTTTTGGTTTTAGTTAGTTTGTTTGTTTTTTTGTCAACTTGACACAAACTAAAACCACATTGGGGTAATGATCTTTAAATAAAGAATTGCCTTTATCAGATTTGTCTACAGTCATATTGGCATGGAATTTTCTTTGTGATTAATATGGTAGCAGCTTGTTCACTGTGGATAATGTCAAGTTCTGTGAGGCATAATAATGTTAGCTGAACAAGAGCCTTGAGGGAAGTCAAGCCAGTAAGCAGCTTTCTTTCATGGTTCCTGCTTCTATCCCTTCTCTAGTTCTTTCCTTGACATTCCTCAATGATATATTGTGATGTGGAAGTGTTAGCAAAATAAACCCTTTGTTTTTCATTCTCATGTTGCTTTTTGTTAGTTTTATATTACAGCAGCAGAAAGACACTGGGAAAGTATCCAATGTCTGATGCAGCATGTTTCTTATAAATGATAAATTAATTATTTATAAATAGTGGGCTTTATGCTATTCCTTATGATTGTTATGTGAAGTAGACAAGTGAGTCCCTTTATTTGAGCACAACTTTGCTATCAATGAACTGAACTTTGACTTTACATGCTTGATGTTACATGCTCAAATCTCTGGATGTTTTTAAAGTGTTGTAGCTTTCTTTTTAGTTCTAGTAAAGCATCCAGCCATCTTATAAGTCACAGTTATATGAAACCAACTGTCAACAAGTCCAGCTGTGATAATTTTCTCCAGGCAGGTACACTGATGCCATTTAGATGGCAGCTGTTTGGTCTATAAAGTGGTACTACATAATATCAACTTAATAAGACAGTGTTGAATACAAACCACATATAAATTGTTACTTGCAAACGTACTGTTATACTACAAAGTTTGGTGGTTTCCTAGGTAAGCATTACAGAAAACAGAAGGTAGCTTTTATCCAGTATGTAGAGTGGTCTTACTATAACTTTGCTTTTATATTTGAATGAGTTTAATTAGCAGGTGGAGTTTTTGTTTCAAAAGATAAACAATAGGCACAATGACTTTACTCTTTGCCTTTTTGTTGTTTACTGACTCAGAAAAGGGGTGTTGAAGTACATTTTGACACAGAGTACTTGGGTCAAAATTGGGAGGGCTAAATCCCATACAAAGTAAGCTTCTTGCTGAGTTCAAATAACACATAGTAATTTAATGTATACACAAAGGCATATTTTCCTCCATAAAAATATACCTGATAGTTTACTATTGGCAAAGACTGTGGAGTCAAGTGTCAACTGGCTTGACCCAAGGCACCAGTCCTTTTTTAAGACTGGTTTATATTGTTTTATCTATTTATTTATACTTTGAGTAAAGGGAGTGGCACAAATACTTCTGGAGTAGTTATCCACTCTCTGGTTAATGTCCACTCCACAAGTTGGAACCCATGTCCAATGCTGCTTAGGTGGCCAAAACCTCAGATTAGTTAGCTCTAGGTTTTTAAGGAAAACCCTACTCTGAAGGCTGTTCCCACAATATGTTTGTATCTGCAAACTAAAGTGAAAAAAAAACTATCAAAATTAATACCATCTGCTTTTTCTTCAGCCTCTGCTAACAGGAAGTTTCTGTGAATATAGTTGAGTCTGAATCTGACACACACACATACACACACACACACCCAATACCCTGAAATCTCCTTCAAAGGAAAGAGCTCAAATGAGCTCAAGTGAGGCTATTGTAGTGGCTCCTGAAAAAAACAAATCAGTGGGGTTTTTTGTTGTTTCGTTCTGTTTTTTTTTTTTTTTTGTATGAGTGTCTGGGGCTCTAATTCTGTCCAATATTTGAGAAAATGGCCAAGTAGCATCTTTGGAGGAATTTTGACACCAGTTTGTCCAATCTTTAAGGACACAAAGGAGGGAAGGAGGAAAGATAGAGTAGTCATGGGTTAGGATTGTCAATCTACATTTTCTAGTGTACCTGGAGGTGCATCTCCCAGCCTTTGAACAAGGAGCAGCTAGTTTGGTCTATTCTGTCCCAAGAAGAACCTTCCAGTGGCTCAGGTCTCTACTGTCTCTGCTTCCTTAGTCTTCCTTATGAGACATATCCTCTTGTCCTTCTCCCAGATAGTTGGGCTCAAATTCCCTTTAGCTCCATTTGTATCCATATTTGATACTACATTCTTTAAAACCATTGTTTGCTAGAAAATCCTATGTGTCAATATAGCATTTAAAACACATGATCTCAGAGATATTCCAAAAGTCCCTTTTTTTTAATTCACTGAGAAAATACTACAAGATAGGCAAGCTATGGAATGAGTAATGCTATGATTTATCCTTGTATAATCCCAAAATAATTCAAAATCAAAGACAATTCCAGTGATAAGTAACTCATCCAAGTTCATAGACCTGGAAATGAATTCTGATGAAAAGTCTTGTAGGCTTTAGCCCATTATCCCATTGTAAAATTACCCAAAGTCTACTAGAAAGTACTCCAAAACCAAGACTTATAATAGCACAAGAATCATCAAGATTATCTCTAAGAAGTCTGTAATATGACTTCGACCTCATTCCGGGATCCATCCACCTAGAAGTTCATAAACATTTCCAAGTGTTAACCATTTGTAAAATCCCAGCCATGCCAATATAATTGTACACCTGTTATGAGAAACAACTGAAAAGCAGGGCTGGTTCTGTTCTCAGCATCTGAAGCTTATCACATTCCTAGCTTTTACAAACAAGAGCCAGCTGGAGGCCTTTTGGGGGGGTGGGGGGTGGACAATGCATGGCTATTCAGGCTTCACAACTATTCTTTTGTCACCCAAAAGAAACATATGTAGTTCATTGGTCCTTTCAGATCCAACCTTCAATGCTCACAAGTTCAAAACATCAATATTTCTACACTAGTCTGCCCATATTTCAAAGATACACCTCACTAATAGAGCCATGAAGACAAAGGCTCAAAGCAGTCCCTGTGACATAGGAAACTGTCGTCATCAAGAGGGTAGGCCCTGAACACAGAGAGGCCAAAAGTTAAACTTGGTGGATATATACATATTTAATCAAGAACAAAAGTCATTATAGTTCAAAGTATCATTAAGACAGAAGGGTTCACTGTACAACTTGTAGACATTTGGAAGAACACTCTTGACAACTATGGTAACAATGTCCTCTAACCTGCAGATACCCTGCGCATAGTATCTAAGACAGAGATGTGATAATGGTGTGTAGTATAGAGTAAAAATTAGTGTTGGGAATCAAACAAACATTGATACCAGATGCTACATCCTCACTTCTTAAACATGGGAAGGGAGAACCTTAAAGAAAAACCACCCAAGTGTTCAGAATATTGTCTTTAGGCTGCAGATCCCCAGCACTGGACCCTTGGCCCCCCTTTTTTCTCTCCTAACACCACAACAGTGAGTGATTTCTGCCAAGTGTACTCCTCTGTTGCTTCTAGAGCCTAGGGCCTTTCCTCAATGTGAACTTTTGTAGTGCTTCTGAAACATGGGAAGCTGCAACAACAAATTAAAATTCACCCAACAAGAAACCAGTGGACCTAGCTAACAACTCACATCAAGGTCTGTTCACCTCTATAAATTCTCCTATCCTCTTGGTACTTGCATAGGCCAATTGATATTTCTTACCATAGTTTTTTTTTTAATCTTCCAGTTTACATTTATGGCAGAAAAACAAAACAAACCAAAAACAAAAACAGAAACAACAACAACAACAACAACAACAAAAACCATCAGGCATTCCTTTCTTGAGTTCTATGGATTAAAGAGATTCACATGTTCAAGGATTCAGTTCTGGGGTGCCTTTTTGGACTCATCTGTAAGATAAAAGACATATTGGGGCACTCCTGTGTTGTGTTTGTCACTCTACCTCTCTTAGCTTCATTTGAAAATATGTTTTCATCATTACTGGTATGGATATGACTTCCTGGGTCCACTTCTTCATTAGCATCCATGAAAAAGGAGGGCCTGTCCAATTAATTTCTCCTTCCAATATGGCATACCCTATGATATTTATGAAACCTTAATCTCATTTTGTCTATACTCTATCATCCATTCAAAAATAATCTGGAATAAATATTTCCTTTAATTCATTTTCCCTCACATTTATACTCTGTAAGCAAGAGTGATAACCACCCAAAGTAAATAAAAAATTAATTTTATGTACCTGTGGCAACTCTCTAAAGAACATGGGATATGATTTTCCCATGAAATAATCATATCAAATGAAAAGTAATGACACACTTTGGGATGCTCAATGAGTATTAAACTAAGAAACAAAGCAGACAGTGAGGAGGGAAAGAATATTCTATCTCCTTTAGAACAAAGCAGGGTTGTAAATGATGAGTAGAAAGAGTAGGCATTAAGATCTGGTTGAGTATTCCTCTCTGTTTCCCAGTCAAGATACCTGACCACTCTTTCCCTGTAGCTCTTCCAGACTACAGCGTTTCTATAACCTGACCCTGGGAGTTCCTCAGGTCTAGCCATCTTAGTTCTAGAGACTCATGAATGAGAAAACTTTCATATATCTTTTAGAAGCAAGTAGGTGCATTTTCATCATGGATTCACTGTTTCAGTTAATCAGATGGAACAATGGGGCCTCATGCCTGTTTGTTTAGGTAAACCTACTAAAGCTAAGCCATAACCTCAGGCCCTATAGATAGTATTATTAATATTGTCTTCTCTACTCCCCAGTCAGCCTGGTAACCTCTAGATTCTAGTGTCATTTTCAGGGGTACCAGAGAGATTCATACAAAACCTAAGAACAAGCAAGAACATCTGGCAGCAGACGGAAATTTGCAAGGTCAGGCCTTTCATCAGCCAGATCACTCATCTCAGGGAGATCTTTCTCTCAAAGTTTATTCATTGTAATGTTTCAAGGCAGAAAATTCATTTGTCTCTTTCTCTCAGCAGCTGCAAATGGTGAAAACAAGCCTCTCATAGCCATGTGGATTTGTGAAAAAACAGCTAAATTCCCTCAAGAGTAATAACATCCAGTGGAGCTCCCAACACTGAGAAAGACCTTTTTCTCTAAACTTACTTGTAAGCAACCTAGAACTCAAAGCCAGTTTGGTACCACTTTCTTTTCGGCTAAATCACAGAGAAACAGAAAGAAAAGTTGAATATACTTTCCCTGTCTCTAGGTAGCCTTATCCCCAGATACCTATATTTAGCTTCTTATGTGTTCAAAGAATCAAGTGCCCACCATAAAGGAAAGGATTGAAGAGTAGTTACTTTTCCACTTGAATCGAGTAGGGAATCTGCCTTTTCCCATACTTTCTCCTCCAGAAGATGAGAGTTTCTTAGGGTGTAATTTGACATGTCTTTTGGGTTAGAAGCAGTAGCATACGCCTCTGGCCTAGGTCTAGACAGGTGAATCTCAACCTTCTTGATGCTGCAACACTTTAAAACAGTTCCTCATGCTGTGGTGACCCACCACCATCATAAAATTAGTTTGTTGCTTCTTCATATCTCTAAGTTTGCTGTTAATTTATGTATCCATGTGCCTGATATTTGATATGTAATATCTGTGGAAGTGTTATGTGATATCCATGGGGTTTTGACTCACAGGTTGAGAACCACTAGTTTAGAGACACAAAATTCTCTTCATCCAGCCATGTAAGATCAAAGCACACCCCTTCATCACAGCCTTATCCCCTGTTCTTTTTTCTCTCGATGGAGGTGTTATTTGCCTCAGGGTTTCAATGTTCAAACTTCACAAACTATGATAGTTGATATAATATCTATCCCTTTGTTTAGAAAGGAAAGCAGAGGGCTGGATGGTTATTGCCACTTCAGTGCTATTCTACCTGATTTTCAGTAAGGAATACGAGCTTGAGTAGAAGTCATCTAAAATACAAGTTGAGGTCCCAAAAACTGTAATGGCAATGCTGAAGTAATCTGACATGGAAAACTACTTGAAGATGCAAGAAAGAGAAAAGATGATGCACAGAAAGCAATGATACAGCTTTTTTTTCCTCCAGTATGAAATGGCCTCTAAGTCAGGGCTACCTTGAGACTCTGACTCCACCCTTTTTTCATTTTTGTCTAGTTTAGTTACCTTTTGCTCTATGCCTTCCTCCCTTTTCTCTTCACAATGTCTTCTGGGAACAAGAAAGCACCATCCTAGAAAACTTGCTATTGCTTTCTCTTCTACCTGGGTCATTCTGATTCTTCCTCAATCAGACATCTTATTTCATCCTTGGGATTTGTCTGTAGTTTTTTCATGTGGATTCACTCACAGGGATGTTCTGTAGGCTGCTCTCTGTAGACCCTCCTCTGGAGAACTCTGCCATCTTTTCTATGACAGCTAGTGTTTTACCTGCCACTACCCCATCTCTGTCTCCCTCTTCCTCTCTCTCATCTCTGTCATCTCTTATCCTAACTCTTAATAAAGCTCTTAATGAAGCTCTTCATCAGGCTTTAAAGGGTAGACTTATTTGGTTTAAGTCCACATCACATTTAGCTCTATGGTATTGTACTGTTTCTGTAAAATGTCCTCTCTTCTACCTTATTACAGTGTAGGTGCCTATTTATTCTAATGAACTTCATACCAGTGGGAATTATTTGCCAGCTTCCTTTCTGAACTGACTACTTATGCTCTTATTTTGTCATTATAAGAGGAGATGAACATTTAATTTCACTATTCAAATTGAGAATGAATTTGACTTTGGGTTAATACTACACAGTACTCAGGTGTCCCCATATCATGGCTCTATAGTATAACTTACAATCAAGTATAATGATGGTTTCTGCCTTATTTTTTGTTTACCATTCCTTTGGCTTTCCAGGGTCTATTTTTTGCTCTCAAATGAATTTTAAGATTATATGATTTTTTTCTATTCTGTGAAGAATAACACTTAAATTTTGATGCAGACTCTATTGAATCTGTAGATTGCTTTAGATACAATGACAGTTTTATGTTATTGATTCTGCCAGTTCATGAGTATGTGAGGTTTTTTCCATTTTCTAATGTCTTCTTCAATTTTTTCTCTTGTGTTTTCAAGTTTTCACTGAAGAGGTGACATTCATTCCATATCTTAGCTAAGTATATTCCAGGTTTTATTTCTTATATGGTATTTTTGAGTGAAGTTATTTTCATGATTTAATTCCTGGCATGCTTATTATTAGTGTATAGAAAAGGTACTAATATTTGTTTGTTAATATATCTACTGCCACTTTGGAGAATGCATTTCTTAGTTCAAGATTTTATCGTGGAATCTAGTGAGGTTCTTACATGTAGAATTACTTCATGTGCAAATAAAGACATTTTAAGATCTCCCTTCTTTATATGGGCCCCTTTTCTTTGCTTTTCTTGTCTTACTACTTTATGTAGGACTAGCAGCATTAAATTGAATGGCAGTAAAAAGAGTGAGTGGGCACACCTGTCATTTCCTGATCTTAATAGAAATGCTTACTGTTTAGTTATCTTTTCCCATTTAATATAATAATAGGAATAGGTTTCATATATAGCTTTTTTATACTGTGATAGGATCCTTATGAGTTGTAAGAGTTGATATGAGCATATGGTATCTGTACTTGAATTTGTTTATGTTTTTAATTATAATTATTGATTTATATATGTGTTTCCATCTAGGCATCTCTGGAATTAAGCTAACTTGATATTTTTATTTTTTTCCAGAAGTTCCATCTGCAATTATTTCTTGAGATATTTCCACCTATATTTATCAACAATATCAATCTATTGTGTTCTTTTAAATGTATGCTTATCTGGTTTGGGCATCAAAATAATGTTAGATTTTTAAAAAGATTCCTGTAGTGTAGTCTACTTTCATAATTACTGGACAATTAAAGAGGCATTGTATGTAACTATTTTTCAAAATCCTGGTAGAATTCAGAAGTGAATCCATCTGGACCTCAGCTTTTTTAGTCAGAAGAGCTTTTTAAATTGCGTTTCAGTCTCATTTCTTGTTACAGATATGTTTAAATTACTTATGTCATTTTAGTTTAATTTCAGTATGTCATATGCATTTGAAATTCATCCATTTCTTTTAGATAGTCTAATTTGGTGGAACATATGTTTTTGAGGTACATCTGAATGACTTTTCTGAAAGTCATTGGTATCCATCACAATGGTTAGTTACTTATCACTAATTTTGTTAATTTGTGTCTTTACTATATTTTATCCAGTATCCTACCTAACTAAGGTTTTGCTCATTTATCTTTTTGTAAAGAATGAACTCTGGTTTACTTTTTAATTATTTTCTTCATTTTATTAATTTCTGCTCTGATTTTAATATTTCTTTCCATTAATCTTCTTGTTCCTTTAGTCTTCTCCTTCATCCATTCTTCTGGAAATGATTTTCAAAGAGAATTCTGTTTGGTGTATTATACTTTTCATTCTATGTTTTTTCAGTTTGGTTTTCATAGGTTTTCCTACCACTTCATTGAATTTTGCTTATTTGTTTTACACAATTGTTCATGTTCTCTTGAGATTTTTTCTGTTTATCTTTTTTTCTGAGTTCTTTGAACATATACTCATTTTTTTTAATTCTTTATCTGGGGTGCTATGTATTACACTCTCACAGGAGGGTACTACAGGGTAGTTATTAGTTGTTCAAGACATTATGTTGTCTCATTTGAATTTTCTATTGAGACTTTTACATTTGGAGTTAATGATTGTTCAACATTTTATTTCTTTAATATTTTTTGCTTATTTTAGCTTACCTTGTAAGTTTCGGGACAAGTGTTCACACTTTTTGTAATGTTTGATATTGTTGCTATTTTTATCTATCTATCATCTATCTATCTATCTATCTATCTATCTATCTATCTATCTATCTATCTATTTATCTACCTACCTACCTACCTATCTACCTACCTACCTACCTACCTACCTACCTACCTATCTCCATAGTGTTACTATTGTTCTTAGCATTTGACAAATATTTGGCTCAATTTAGTTAGTGAAAAAAATCCTTTTGGTTCTTGTCACAGTTCTTGTGAGTACTGGCATCTGATTCAGCACAAGGATGTCAATACAGCACTGACTAGATTCTGTCCTAAATCAAGTCAAATACTGCATGGTGTCAGATGGGCTTCACTAGAATAGAGCTTGAGACAAATGAGTTGCAGGCCTGCAAAGAGGTTCTGTACCAGGCAGCTTCAATAAGTTAGCTTCAGATTAACACATTGTAAAGATGTTCTCCCACATTCACCATCTCGATAGCTTCAACTTTGGTGTGCTGTATGGCACTGATGATTGTATTCCCCATGTACTTTCTTGGGAAGTAGGAATACCTTCCAGATTCTGTTGAAGCTGAAAGTGGTGTCCATCTCCTTGTCATCTAACTTGATGTCAAAAATGTGAAAATCCTCATGCTTGCTGGTTTGTGTTACAGACACAGGGATCACCACCATATTTCTCTGCATATTGAATTGAATCAGAAAAATCTGAACTTGGAATAGATACTTTGTAGAAATCTTGTTATTCCTGGAATTATCCAGTAGTGATGTGACTTCTGATATGGCCTTGTGCCCACATTGATAGGTCAGGAGTTATAAGCTATATAAAGTATCCCCATGCAGTAGCCATGCAAGATCTGTTTATCCTAAAAGTGGTATAAGTTTCTGTCCAGGCCTGACAAAGAACCATTCAATCTAGATGTGGTTGAAGTTGGAGATGCTCAGGGATTTCACCACATGTACCTAATTCACATGTTCTTTTGTAACTACCCAGGTATCCAAAAATATAATTTTACTAGGGAGAAACTTGTCTTTATTGTCTTTGAGGAATAATTCTTTCCTAGTCTGAAGTCCTTGTAATCAATCATTAAGATATATGTTTAAATAGTCCAGTCTGAGAGCTATAAGACTATTATGAAAAGCTTCCTTCAGAAATTTTATCTCAAAGATCTTGTCAACTTTCTCACGAAGAAGGGTCTCCCTATTTCTAGCCTTCTCTGAGATCTTCACTTGGATGTATTTCTCACACTTTATTCTTTTTTATAATATGCACATATGTAGTATATGTGATACTAGCCAGCATTAGTGGCCATCTTCATAGCTTCACCTTTCTTGTCATTGAATATGAAAGATTTCCAATTACCCGAGCCCATCAGCTTGATCAAAGTTGATATATTTGCTGGATGTATGCATATAAGAGACACTCTTAGTTACACTGTTCAAGGTCATGAGGTAGAATTGTGGAGTTGTTTTCCTGGCTAAAATGGTAATAGGCTCTCAAGACTACGCACAGTATTCTCTGTTTTTAATATTTTCACCCTGAATTTTATTTGTTATAAATATCCTAAGTACTATTTACCAGATAATACAACACTTACACACAGATAAAGCAGGGTAGTCACATTGCCCAGACATGAAAGCTACAGGGTTATGACACACAGAGGCTCTATAGTACAGAGGTGGCTAAAAACTAACTGATATTTGATAATTGATCCTCATCAATGCTAGGTGTCAGGCTGGAACATACTACTAAACATAAAATCCTCATGAGATTTCCAGTGGATCTGAAGCTTAGACTAATTAATTGAGCTCACTGAAGCAATGGTCTGATTTGAAAATTAACAAATGTACTGTTCTCATCAGAGATATAGGCTGTTTTAAAGTCTCATGAATATTCTGCACTGATTATTTTTGAGACAGGGTTTCTCTGTGTAGCCTTCGCTGTCCTGGAACTCATTCTGTAGACTAGGCTGGCCTTGAACTCAGAAATCCACCTGCTTCTGCACTGATGTTTTACAGGCAATCTGTTCCACCCAAATGACACAAAATGCTAGACACTGTTCTCACTGGGTTGAAGGAGAGCAATCTCATTTATAATTTGTATAAATTCTTAGAGATATGTAATAAATTTATGGCTCATACTAAAAGAATGTTTATTGTGTGCTATAAACTATTCTATATCAATAATGTTAAATGGAAATGAAATTAATCAGAATTTTCAAAGTAAGGAAATGGGCTTATGTTAGTATGAAGTGATTCTATTGTAGAGCGGGAAAAGGAAATTGCTAATGCAAAGGACAGTGTGTTGAACTCACATATTTTTATGTTTCTTATTGCATGGTATTTGTGTTTTGTCTCCATAAATCAGTTGATCAAACAGTGGATATTTTATAGAGTTCAGTATAACATTGGGAAAATATTTTAATAGTTAAAAATTATGGTAGTACATATCCACTGAGGACACTTGTACAAATAAAGTCTCACTTCTGACTCAAAACAGTAGAAAAGATATGAGCCTTGAGTAATTAAAATATTTTATCAAAGTAACAGTTACATCACAATCATTTTTTAAAAATATTTTTAACTTGAACTCAAATTCATTTTCCATAGAAATAATAGTATATAAGTTAGCAATATCTAGAGTACAGCCCACACAGGACTCTTTAACTTACAGTAGAGCTAAAATATATTAGTAATTCATCTACATAAAGCCAAATTCATAATGCTGCTATAGGGAATTGAAGGCAGAGTTTGTTTCTAATAGAAACATTACAAAGCATTGCTCTCATGGGACTTGAGCCCATGTTCTTGGTGTTCATTATAATATAGCTAAATCTGTATCAAAATGTATATGACCTTTCAGCCTAAGACTTCTGCCTGAGCAGATCACCAGCTTGCCTGCTCCTCTGAAGACACCACAGTCTGGAAGCCTCCTAGGAGTTAGGCTGCATGCAGGACAACTGGTAAAGGGTCCTCTCAAAAGCCATAGCAGCTGGTAATCCCAATGAGCCCAGTGGACATCTGATCACCCCCCCCCAAAAAAAAATACCATACGAATTCCACTCCCCTTCTGGCCTGTTCCTGGATCACCAGCTTGTCTGATCCTCTGAAGATATCACAGCCTGAAGGTCTCCCAGGAGTTCTGGCTGTAGACAGGGCAAGTGACCCAATAGTCTGAAAGCATCTCAGGAGTTCTGCTGCACACAGGGCAAAAGACCCCATAGTCTGAAGGTCTCCCTGGAGATCAGCTATATGTGGGTCAATAGCTTGACTGCTCCTCTGAAGACCTAATAGTCTGATGCCCTCCAAGAAGAGCCATTGTGGCCAGAGCAAGAGGTCACTGGTGTATGTGTCCCTCTGAAGACCTAACAGTCTGAAAGTCTCATAGGAAGTCTGGTACAACCAGAGACACAGGCCTCCAGGAGACCCCCAGTAACCCAGGGGCACAGGATGCAGGTTCCAGACAGAGACACCCAGACCAGCAAACACCAGGAATAATCAGAAGCTTATAACCAAGTAGAAGACCATAAGCAAACAAGCCAATGTACTTTGGCATCATAAGATCCCAGTTCTCACACCAGAGCAAGCCCTGGATATCACAATACACCTAAAAATCAGGAAGCTGACCTGAAATCCTATCTCATGAATATAATAGAGTCCTTTAAGGGAGTATAAATAACACACTGAAAGAAATAAAGGAAAATGCAAGTAAACGGATAGAAGCACTTAAAATGGAAACAAATAAATCACTTAAATAGAGGAAAGCACAATCAAACAGGTGAAGAAATTGAACAAAATGATCTAAGACTAAAAAGTATAAGTAGAAACAATAAAGAAAATACAAATGGAGGCAACCCTTGAAATGGAAAACCTAGGAAACAAGGCAGGAATATTACAGATGTAAGTATTACCAACAGAATACAAGAGGTAGAAGACAAAAATATCAGGTATAGAAGATATCTTAGAAGATGTTGACACACCTCTCAAACAAATTCAAAACATAAAACCTCCTAATCAAAAACACCCAGTAAATCTGGAACACAATAAAAAGATCAAATCTAAGGATAATAAGAATATAGGAGAGCAAAGATTCCCAGATCAAAGGACCCGAAAAAGTCTTCAAAAAATCATAGAAGAAAACTCCCACAACCTAAAGAAGCATATAGCCATAAATGTACAAGAAGCCTATAGAACACCAAATACATTGGACCAGAAAAGAAAATGTTTTTGTCACATAATATTCAAAACACTAAATTCACAGATCAAACCAAGAATTTTAAAAATCTGCAAGGGAAAAGGGCCAAGTCACCTATAAACCTCTCAGAATTACACCAAACTTCTCAACAAAGGCACTAAAATTCAGAAGAACCTAGACAGAGTTCATACAGATCCCGAGATAACAAAATGCCAGCCTAGGCTACTATACCCCGCAAAACACTCAATCAACATTCATGGAGAAACCAAAATATTCCAGGACAAACCAAATTCAAACAATATCTACCAATGCAGTCCTACAGAGGATTGTAGAAGGAAAACACCAACACAAGGAGGGTTCCTATACCAAAGAGAAAGCAAGATGTTATTCATGTCACAATAATGCCAAAAGCAGAAAATCACATGCACATAATGCTACCTACTGTGGAACAAAAAAAAAAAAAAAAAAATAGGGTCTCACATCTGCTCCAGGGTAGGGCCAATGTGCTAGGTGGGACACAGGAAGTCCAACTGCACTGACCTCGTGAAACTTGAGGGTGGGCATTGTACTGTGAGAAGCAGTGGAATCCCACTCTGTGGGTGAGGAAGGCACAGTCTGGGATCCCTGTGGAACTGCCAGAGTTGACTCCAACTCTTGGACATCCCAGACAAAGCCATATGACGCAGAAGAGCTGAGAACAGACTGGGGACCCTTGAGTGGACTCTGGCCTGGGGGCTGAAGGGAAAAGATTAGGAGAAGAGCTCTGGTAGGTTACTGTGGGGATGAGAGAGAGTCTGGTTAGCTCAGGTGGCTAGCTCAACGGGCTGCGTGGGTTGGCTGGCAGCCATGACTGGAGTGCAGGGAGGTCACCTTGTAGGAAGAGGCCTCCTGCTGGAGGTTAGATGCTCAGTTCATTGGTAGAAGACACACTCCATTGCTCTAGCATGGCAGTTCCAATGAGCAGAGACAGACTATGGTTTTAAGGCATTTATTGTGGAGAGGCAGAGAGAGGGAGAAAAGAGTAGAGAAGTAAAATCCAGCCATGGCCACGTGGAGAGAGGGACAAAGGTGATGAGGAGGAAGGGGGACCAAGAGGCAAGAGTAAGAGCAAGAGGGTAAGAGAGGGAACAAGAGAGAGAAAAGAGAGGGCAAACAGCTCCTTTTATAGTGGGTTGGGCTACCTTGCAGTTGCCAGGTAATTGTGGAGAGGAACATACCTGGTTGTTGCAAGGTAAGTGAGGTAGAGTCCAGACAGCCTACATGACTGAAGGCTACAGAATTATGGAGCTGGGGCTTCCTATCAGGAAGCTAGTGTCTGGAGGCATGACAAATGAGCCTTGTGTCCCATGCAGATTAATCTGCTGGGTCTCCAGGGTTTAAACCCACCTCAACCAGAAAATAGGCTGCCTTTCAGGGTTCCACAACCTACAACAACAAACATAACAGACACTAACAACCTTCTGTCTTTAATATTTCTCAATATTAATGGATTCAATTCCAAGTAAAAATACATAAGCTAACAGACTCTGGATATACATACAAACAGGATCCAGCATTTTATTCCATACAAGAAACACAGCACAATAACAAAGACAGAAACTACTTCAGATAAAAGACTGGCAAAAAGTCTTCCAAGCAAAGTGTCCCAAGAAGCTACCTGTAGTTGCCATCCTAATATCCAATAAAGTAGACTTGTAACCAAAAGTAATCAAGCAAGATAGGGAAGGACACTTCATATTCATCAAAGAAAAAAATCTACAAAGAGAAAGACTCAATTCTGAAATCTGGATCCCATATGGGAAAACACCCACATTCACAATAACAAGCAAGCAAGCAAACAAACAAACAAAAAAAAAAACAAACAAAACAAACAAAAAACCCAAGCAACTTGACTACAGCTCAAAACACTCATCCAACCATACACAATAATAGTGAGACTTTAACACCCCAGTCTCAATAACAAACAGGTCATTGAAACAGAAACTAAACAGAGACACAGTGAAATTAGGAGAGGTTAAAAAACAAATGGATTTAACAGATAACTTCAGAACATTTCACACTAAAATAAAAGAATTTATCTTCCTCTCAGCACTTCATAGTATCTTCTCCAAAATCTACTATATAAATGATCACAAAACATGTCTCAACCAATACAAAAAGATTGATATAATATCATGCATCCTATCAGATCATCATGGCCTAAGGCTGGTATTCAATAACAACAAAAACAACAGAAAACCCATGGAAATTGAACAACTCTCTATTGAATGATCACTTAGGGAAGAAATAAAGAAATTAAAGACTTCCTGGAATTCAATGAAAATGAATTACAAATTTATGTACCTCAATGAAAACAGAACTAAGTGGAAAATTCGTATCACTAAGTGCCCTGGTAAAGAAATTGGAGAGATCCTACACTATCAAATTAACAGCACATCTGAGAGCTCTAGAACAAAAAGAAGCAAACACACCCAAGAGAAGGTGATGGCAGAAAATAGTCAAACTCAGAGCTAGAACTAACCAAGTAGAAAAAAGAGAACTATACACAAAACCAACAAAACCAAAAGCTGGTTCTTTGAGAAAATAAAAAAGATAGATAAACCCCTAGCCAAACTAACTAGAGGGCCCAGAAACAGTATCCAAATTAACAAAATCAGAATTGAAAAGGGAGACATAACAACAGAAACTGAGGAAATAAAAAAAAAAATTCATCAGATCCTACTACAAAAACATGTACTCAAGAAATCTGGAAAATATAGATGAAATGGATGGTTTTCTAGACAGATACCATGTACAAAGTTAAATCAAGTGCAAGTAAGCTATTTAAACAGGCCCACATAACCTAAGGAAATGGAGGAATTCATTAAAACCTCCCAACCAAATAAAGCACATGGCCAGATGGCTTTCGTGTAGAGTTCTACCAAACCTACAAAGAAGAGCTAATACCAATACTCCTCAAAACATTCCATAAATTAAAAATAGAACAATATCTAATTCATTCTATGAAGCCACAATTTCTCTGATACAAAAACCACACAAGTACCCAGCAAAAAAGAGAACTTCAGACCAATTGTGCTTATGAATATCAATCCAAAAATACTCAATAAAATTCTTCCAAACCAAATTCAAGAAAATATCAAAACCATCACTCACCATGATCAAGTAGGCTTCAGCCCAGAAATGCAAGGTTATTTCAATATATGAAAACCAAATAACAATCCACTATATAAAGAAACTTAAAAATTTTACACATTCATCTCATTAGATTCTGAAAATGTATTTTACAAAATATAACATCCCTTCATGCTAAAAGTATTGGAGAGATCATGAATTCAAGGCCCATACCTAAACATAATAAAAGCAATATACAGCAAACCAACAGCCAAGATCAAATTAAATTGAGAGGTATTTGAATCGATCCCACTAAAATTAAGGCCAAGACAAGGATACTCTCTCTTCTGATATCTATCCAATATAGCACTTGAAGTTCTAGCTAGACCAATTAGACAACAAAAGGAGACCAGGGGATACAAATTGGCAAAGGAGAAGTCAAGTTATCACAATTTGCAAGTAATATGATAGTATACATAGGCAACAGACATGTCAATCAGTGGAATAGAATTGTACACCCAGAAATAAAACCACCCACTTAAGGATACTTGAAGCCAAAAACATGCAATAATAAAAAAAGAAAGAAAGAAAAGAAAAGAAACCATCTTCAGTAAATGGTGCTTGTTTAACTTGAAGTCTATATTGAGAAAAATGAAAATAGTTTCATATTTGTCACCTGTACAAAGCTCAATTCCAAGTGGATCAAGGACCTCAACATAAAACAAGATACACTGAATCTAATAGAAAAGAAAGGGTAAAGAGCCTCAAACTCATTGGCACTGGGTGTAATTTCCTAAACAGAACCCCAATGTCTCAAGTTCTATGATCAAGAATTAATAAATGGGACCTCATGAAACTGGAAAGTTTCTGTAAGGCATAGGACATAGTCAATAGGACAAGTTGGTGACCTACAGATTGGGAAAAAATCTTCACTTACCCCACATCGAATAGAAGACTAATATCTAAAATATATAAAAAATACTCAAGATGCTAACCACCAAGAATGAAACAAAACAAAACAAAACAAAAGGCAATCAAAAATGGGATATAGAACTAAACAGAGACTTCATAACAGAGAAATCTCAAAAAACTGAGAAGCACTTAAAGAAATGTTCAAAATACTTAGAGATCATGGAAATGCAAATAAAAATAATACAGTGATTCTGTCTGACACAACAATCAGAATAATGAACAGGAATGGGATTCTTTTCTCATATAATAGAATCTGCATACAATTTCCTCTCCCTCTACTCCTCCTAATTCCTCCTCATCTTCACTGGAAATTCTATTATATGAGAAAAGAATCTATGTATGAGTAAATAAAGAAAATTCCACTTTCACAAATACATCCTTCATATCTTGGATATAGTGAGTGCTTATACTGTTCACTTCCTGTCTTTTCATTCTTTGCAGGATTTAATCATGAGCTGCTCTTACCTGAAAGATATATTCTTTTAATTTTCTATTCATATTGTGCCAGTCTAACACTATGCTTCCTGTGTGGTTCATATCAAGAATTCTGGTTTCCTTGTATTTAAGAGACAATTGGTTTAAAAACCTGTAAGGACTTGACTCTAATGCTAGATTACCTTCCACTGCATGAGAAACTGAAAAAGATTGTTAAAGATTGAATGAATCAATTTATTTTATCCTGCCCTGTGTACTTCTTGATCCTCAAGGAGACACATCTTTTTGTTTTCATTATAATCTCATACATTTTATACTGAATGCAGTTTCCCCATCTTATATACTTCACTGTCCTCCCCTCTCACCCAGACCCATATCTCCTCTGATTCACTTAAGAAACAATCCACAAACCATAAGAAACTAAAGAAGAAGGAAAACCAAGGTGTGGATACTTCAACCCTTCCTAAAAGGGGGAACAAACTATGGGGCAGAGACCGAAGGAAGGAAGGACAATCCAGAGACTGCTTCACCTGGAAATCCTTCCCATATTCAGTCATCAAATGCAGACACTATTGTGGATGCCTGCAAGTGCTGGATGACAGGAGACTGATATAGCTGTCTCCTGAGAGGCCTTGCCAATGCCTGACTAATACAGAAGTAGAGGCTCACAGCCATCCATTGTATGGAGCACAGGGTCCCCAATGAAGGAGCTAGAGAAAAGAACAAAGGAGCTAAGGTTTTGCAGCTCCTAAGGATGAACAACAATATGAACTAACTAGTATCCTCAGGGCTCCCAGGGACTAAACCACCAACCAACCACATGGTGGGACTCATGGCTCCAGCATGTATATTATATATATATATATATACAATCAGAGGGTCATCAAGGGCAAGAGAAGCCCTTGGCCTTGTGAAGGTTCTATGCCCCAGTGTAGGGTAATGCCAGGGCCGAGAAGCTGGAAAGGGTGAGTTGGGAAGCAGGGGAGGGAGGGAACAGAGTTTTGTTTTTTGTTTGCTTTTATTTTATTTTATTTTATTTTATTTTATTTTATTTTTGGAGGGGAAACTGGGAAAGAAGATATCATATGACATGTAAATAAAGAAAATATCTAATAAAAATAGTGAACTAGAGCTGGAAGGGTTGCTCAGTAGTTAGGAGCACTGGTTGCTCTAACAGCAGAGTTCCCAACACTCACTTGGCAGCTCACACCTATCTATAACTCCAGGTTCAGAAGATGCAACTCCCTCCTCTGGCCTCTAAAGGAACTTTCACTCATGGTGTACTTAGGTACAGTGAGAACACATACATAAAATAAAATTAAGTAAAAGTCTCAATTTAAAAAAAAAAAAAAGAAAAGAAAATGACTAGGCATCCTATGGATAGCAATTGAACATGGCATACCAAATTACAATAAGACTAGGCACAAACCCTCATATCAAGGTTGAACAATACAAACCAGTAGTGGAAGAAGGCTCCAATACATAGTCAAAAGGTAATAAATAACCACAACTCCCACTGTTAGGAGTCCCATAAGAACAATAAGCTATATAATCATAAAAATATATACAGAGGACCTAACTCAAATCCAGGAAGGGTCTGTGATATTCATCTCAGTTTCTGTTATCACCTGTGAGTCCTGATTAGTTGTCTCCATAGTTCATGTGTGTGTGTTGTCCTTGACTCTTCTGGCTTCTGAAATCCTTCCTCCCAAGCTTCTGTGGAGTTCCTCTGGCTCTGCTGAGTGTTTGGCTGTGGGTCTCTATACCTCCTCCCATCAGTTGCTAGATTATTTCTCTTTAATGTCAATTGTTCTAGGAACCAATCTATAAGTACAGTAGAGTATCATTAGCAATTAATTTATAGACTTTGTTTGCCAGATATGTTTGGTTCTATTCTGGGTTTTTGAAAGATAAAGCCTCTGGTACTTGGCCATCAAGGCAGGGAGAGGTCTTGCCTCCCTCTCTTGGCATGAGTCTCAAGTTGGACCAATCATTGGTTGGTCACTCACACAAGATCTCTACCACCAACATCCTGGCACATCTTGCAGGCAGAAAAGATTATAGATTGTAGATTTTATGGCTGTGTTGTCCCACTGCTGGGAGCCATGCCTGGTTATAGAAGACGACAATTTCAGGCTCTGTATCTCTACTTACTAGGAGATTTTGTAAGGACCATTCTGGTAGATTCCAAGGAGTTTCCACTGTGCTTTGTACATTGCTTCCCAAATGACCCCCAAAGAGATATATCAAGTAGTATTATTTATATTTCCATTATGTCTTAAAATTCTTTCCAAATCATGGTTATAGGTTCTGTCTCCCTGGACAGTAGACTGCTAAAATAAAATAATAATAACATAATTAAAGCAATAATTACTAGATGTCTTCTCTGAATCAAGCTCATATACAAAGTAGTTTAAATGGAATGCACCAGTCCTCATAACACTTTAGAAAATAACTTATAAAATTTGCCTGTCACTTACATCATTTCAGAGAATAACACTTAAAAAAAAGACTATGAATAGCATTTAATCTAAAAGATATCTAAATGGTGCCATTTTAGTGTCCATTCTCATACACACTCATATAAGCCTATCCACATAGTCTACAAAGTCCATTATTTTCTCCCCTTTTAAGCTCATGGAAGTATTGGAATTTACTATTTCAATTTATCTTTCAATAACTAATATCTTAAATGCAAGCAACCCGGTAGGTACTTATAGCTCCGAATTGATTTCAAACGCTTAAAACATTCTGAGAAATGGAATTAAGATTTTAAATATAAAACTTAAAATGACTACATATAAATATACACTAAAATTATATGGATAATAGAGGATTTCATTGTTTGTCTTTTTAAATGTATTTTACTTAATTCTTTATGAATTTAATCCAGTGTATTTGAATCATTTTTAAACTCTCTGTATTCAAGTCCTTCCAGACATACCCTACCTTCCTACCTACCATAATTATATCATTCTTTTAATTAATTTTATGGGTATGACCCTGATAAATTGACTATATTCCAGTGGCTGGCTCTCTTGATACATTGACCATACTCCAGGGGATAGCCCTCCACACAAGTGTGGGCAAGACAAATGGGACACAACAGGCTTTAAATTAGTACTCTTAAGTGTTGTTAGATCAAGTGACTCTGAAAACCAGAAATAAATGAGCAATGAAAAGATGGATTTTTATGCTCATTAAAAATACACTCTATAAAATTTTTTGAGGAAAACCAAAATCAGGATAATGTATAAATCAAAGGAAAGCTATATCTAACAGAATGTATTATGATAGAATTGAAGCCAAAAGCTGTGCTGTCTCTTGTCCAGAGAGCATTGCAGAGAGTTAATTCATACTTGTCACATTTAAGTAACAATTAGGAATGACAGAGCTCTGATAAAAGGATTTATACCTTCTAGCAGAATGTAGGATACAGTTTGCCATAAAATAGGGGTTACAAGAGTAGGTAATAAACAAGGATGACCATAGATACTTCTACATGTCCCTCATGCACTAGTGGTAGTGAAATCATATAACAATTGTAACGAAAATATTATATATTTTTATTAAATTTGATTCATGTAAAAGTGAACAAGAAACCTATGTCAAATGAGACTGCAATTAAATTATAGTGTAATTTTACTTTCAAGAATTGTAGCAATCGCTGAGAAGTAGATATGAAATGACAGAGACAAACCATATTAATGTTAACTTCCTGTCCCTTCCTCAATTGGAAGATGTAGCCTTGAATTTTGTGAAGACTTTGGAAATTATTACAACACCAGAAAAACAAAACTATTTTCTTTTAAACAGAGATATTTTACTTAAAATTCTACCATTTAAAGAAAGGTTTCATTAAAGTTAACCTAATTTTACTATTCTGCAGAGAACTATCATTGACCTGTTTCTTATTCCTCCTGGAAAATCAGCAGTTGGCTCCTCTCCCTTAAAATAGAACCATTTTTATACTTGGCAACCATTATGCAATCTCCTCTCATGCCTCTTTGATTCAGTTTCAATAACACAAGTTACTCTAACCTATCCTCAGAGGTCAAATTTCGTAGCACTTTAATTATCTCTGTGGCTCTCAATTGTGCACACTTCAATTTGACCACATCCCCATTTTTCTCCTGAGCTCAAATTTGAAGATATTATTCTAATAAAGGTTTGGCCAGCACTGAGGATAATGAGCAAACTGTTTTTCAGTAGCAGTGCTACCCTGTGTAAGACATGCTTGTCCTGTCCATTCACCATGAAGAGTGACATATTTTTAATTTTAACTCATAATTGATAAGTAATATCTCATGACTATGATTTTTGTATCTTAATTATACATTATTATTGTTATTATTTGCACCAATAATAGATTTCTCAATTTCTTGGAAGGAATCCGTATGTGCTTGTGTTTCGTAGACTTATTGTGAGCTTTAACATTTATAATGTATGTCTTGGTATTGATGATTTGCAAAAAATATAATCACTCAAATAATATTAAAAAATAAAACTTTGTATAAGTTTTGATTTTACCAACTTAACTTTGAAAAAGTCATAATATTTTTGTTCTTTATATTATCTCTACAAAAATGATGGAAGAAAAGATGTCTGAGATTTCAATCACTCCAAATTCTAACGTTTTACAGAAAGTAATTTTCTCAGGTAGGATGAACAGTAAACAAAATATGGGCATAATTCCAATGCCTGTAACTCTAGCACTAAGGAAATGAGAGTTCATGGGAAAATCACTTTAGTCTACAATTTTCTTAAAAATAAATCACTTTGGTTGGCAGATATGGGACTGTTTAGATCATTGATCTGATCTTGATTTAACTTTGGTACTTGGTATCTATCTAGAAAATTGTCCATTTCGTCCAGGTTTTCCAGTTTTGTTGAGTATGGGCTTTTGTAGTAAGATCTCATGATTTTTTGGATTTCCTCAGTGTCTGTTGTTATGACTCCCTTTTCATTTCTGATCTTGTTAATTAGGATACTGTCTCGGTGCCCTCTGGTTAGTCTGACTAATGGTTTATCTATTTTGTTGATTTTCTCAAAGAACCAACTCCTGGTTTGGTTGATTCTTTGTATAGTTCTTTTTGTTTTTATTTCGTTGATTTCAGCCATGAGTTTGATTATTTCCTGTCTTCAACTCCTCTTGCATGAATTGCTTCTTTTTGTTCTAGAGTTTTCAAATGTGCTGTCAAATTGCTGGTATATGCTGTCTCCAGTTATTTTGGGAGGCACTTAAAGCTATGAGTTTTCCTCTTAGGACTGCTTTCATTGTGTCCAGAGCTTCCAGGGACTAAAACTCCAACCAGAGTACACATGGTGGGACTCATGGTTCCACCAGCATGTGTATAGCAGAGGATGGCCAAGTTGGTCATCAATGGGAGGAGAGGCCCTTGGCCCTGTGAAGGTTCTGTGCCTCAGTGTAGGGGAATGCCAGGGCCAGTAAGCAGGAAGCGGTGGGGTGGTGAGCAGGTGGAGGGAGGAGGGAACAGGGGTTTGTTTTAGTTTTTGTTATTTTATTTTATTTTATTTTATTTTATTTTTTTATTTTTTGGAAGGGAACCTGGGAAAGGAGAGTCCTCTTCATCCTGTGTCTTTAGTAACATCTCTCTTTATAACGCTCAACTGTTTCACTTTTCTTTTTCTCCCACCTGTCCATCATGTACTTTCACAATGTAGGACGGAAGGCAAGGAGCATGTCTGGCAGACTTCTGGGTGACCTCCTTCATCCACTGCTCAGCATGGAGTAAGAGAGCCTCTGAGTGTCCTCAGCCTGCCCATGTGACATTTTGGCCCACACAATTGTGAACATCTTCCCCTTGCCTGCAATGCATGGCAGGGCAGCAGGTGAACTTTTGTGTAGCTACGGCCTACCTGAATCGTGAGGCTAAAGGGCGGTCTCTGAGGGTCCCTTCCCAGCATGGCATGGCAGTGGGCAGGTCTCAGGATGTCTTCCTCCTCCCATGCTTTGCTCTGTGGCATCAAGCTAGGCTCTATATGTCTACAACCCAACCATGCTGAATAGAGGGCAAGAATGTGGGAGTATTTCCCTGTCCATGTTGCTTGGTATGATGGTTGGCAACTCTCTGGCTGCTAGGTTTCTTTAAGTTCATGCTGGTACTGTGTTTATAAGTGATGCATACATACTCCACTCTAATATCTAAACACCAACTTGTGCAGTATGTAATATAATGGTTGTTGAGATTTGAATTTAGTGCCCATCAGTCTCCTTTCTAGTCATCAAAGAAGACTGCATTGAAATTTGTGACTCAGTTCTAAGAATGTTGGATAAAACTTTCTTAGATTTTTTACAGAATTACACCTGTAGATTCTGCTATTATTTAAAAAGCGCGTATAGTGTGTATAACACTAATATTGCTATCCATACTTTAGACACAGGAAGTAGACTTTCAAAATGGGTGATAAAAACTGGCCTACAGTAATAATAGTACTTAAGGTCTGTTCAATTTTTTATTATTGCTTTTCATGTTATACCTGCTGTGTTCATACTGTGCAGTTCTGAGAGTGCATTAGCTTCAAGCGCTGGTACTTCCTATACTTCAGTTAACAGTGTATTCCAGTTATTGAGGTTCATCAAGCTGAGCAGAAAGTGTTAAGAAAACAGTTATTTAGCAAGACTAGAGGTGCAAAGTAAATTTCAAGTGAATTGCTGAGAACTCAAAGGTCCTATTCCTATTCTTTTATTGGAAAGATTTCAGTCAGAAAATAAAAGAATTTTCCCCATCATTCTAAGCTTTAAAAGCCAGGCTGCTAATGTTAAAGAAGATTCAAGAGTTTTTGGTTCAGTTAAGAAAACAAACAACAAACTCTCATAACCAATTTTCTAGAATCCATCTCAGTTAGCCTTAACATCTCTTGTTATCAGAAGATATCCCAAGTCTGCAGAACAATATAACATCACTTTCTATTCATTTACTGTTCATTGTTCCCTTTTTAAAATCACTGTATAACTTATGAATAGCACATACTAAAATGAAATATTTTCCAACCTAAACTTGTCAGAACAAGTAAGATTCCACTTAATTAATTTTTCTAGTTTAATTAAAGAAAAAGGACAGTTGGCATAAATCACCAAGAATACTAGACAACATGATAATCTATTAGGTAACAATAATTTACTGAACATATTTTCAATCATTTTACTTCTCAGTTCCATGGAGTAAAAAGACAAGAACAATTTTCTTTATTCTTTCAACACTTATTCATTATCTTTTGTTTACTGAATATAGGGGTCAGGGTTTCCTAAGCCCTTTTCAGCACTAAAATTTTTGCTCTGTCTATCATCATCCTATGGAGCTTCTATGCTTTCACTATATACCAAAGCACATATGTGGACTTTGATGGTCAGATCTGGGAATCAAACCTTTCTGTTCTAGCAAAAATTTTGTACTAACTGGTTCTATATGCTAACTTTCTTTGTTATCTATGACTTTTCTTTTATGATAAAGTTGTTTAAGGTATTGGCTTTTGATTGGATCCACTGTGATTATAATTTAGTTAAGAATGCAAAATAATTCTTGGCCATAAATTATTGTTTTAAGAACCTCTGAATAGCAGGAACCTTTGATGGGAGGGGTAACAGAAGAGAAGAAAGCCAGGAGAGAGATGCTAATGAAGCATGAGTAAATTTTTTAATATCACACTTTATCGATTAGCTATGGGCAACATTCCTTTAATGTGATGGTGTACTGGTTGGATAACAATATTCTATGTAGTTGCGAGTTTCTTGTGAATTCCCACACATGCCTACTTATAAAAAAGAGTTTGATTCTAACTTTAAGCACTGTCTTTACCTGATGCATTTAAGATCAGGCATTTCTCCCGGCATCATCTGTCTACTTCTGCTGACTTCATCACTTTCCCACTTATGGTATATCCATAGCACAGGTTTTCAGTAGAAGAACTGCACTATCAGGGCTAAATTGTCCCACAGACCAGTGCAATAGAGTTGTATGCTGATAAGAGCTGGAATACCTTCTGCTTTGTTGATCTTTTGTCCTTGCCAGTTTACAATGCTTACCATATGGTCTTAATCAGTGTGTTCTCCAGTATATTGAAAATACTAAGAAATAAATATTAGACAAATGCTTTTAAGCTTGTCATTATTTCTCATTTTTAGAAATATTTATTTGTATATCATTATCTTTTTGTGTCAGGCATTGAAACAAGGTAGACACTTATCTCATATAGTTTCTAAAATAGGTGGGTGTCTAGACTCCATCTTTGCTTCCCTAATGAGAATGCATCTTAATGAGACTAGAATGACCTGATATAGACAGTGGTTTTAAACATAAAAATCCACATTTTCCATCAGTTAAAAACCTTTTTTAACCGACATAGAAGCAAAGACAATTCTGGAAAAGATTATCATTCAAACAATGTTGAACAGGCCTTTTTGAGAAACAAATGTTTCAATAAAGCCATGAGGGTCTAAGGGAGAAAGTTAAGAGACTACGTGGGAGATCAAAATGAACCTAAGGCATAATTTCCCTGGTGTATTCTCCAGCTAACTAGTAACCAAATTCACCAAGTGAGCCAGAGTAAGAGAACTAGGAGAAGCCCCTTCTAAGCTCAGGAGACCATAACAGTTTAATGACTTGTAATTATATAAAAGTTTACTGAGAGAAATTAGGTAGAATGGGAATACAATATAACTTCTACTTTAATAAGTTCATTTGGATACTAATTTAAGAGACAGAAAAAATTCTCAAAAATACAAAAATAAAATGAAATACTCTATTCTGGAGAAATGATGGTTTACAGTATTGATTGGATGCCTTTTTTTTTCTAATTCATACAGTAAATCCAAGGTGTTATATGAATCCTCTGAAGAGGACCAAGGACATACAAATTGAAAGGAAAGAAGGCAAAGTATCTTTATGTGTAAATGATATGATAGTATAGATAAGTGATCCTAAAAATTCTACCAGTAAACTCCTCCACTTTTAGCAAAGTATTTAGGTACAAAATTGTCTCACAAATGCCAGTACCTATGTAAAAATGGAAAATGAACTGAGAAAGAATACTGGAAATAAAATCTCTTAAAATAGCCTCAATTAATATAAAGTATCTTGAGTGTAAATCTAGCCAAGCAAGCAAAATATTATATAAGGCCCAAGTGAGGATACCTGAATATCATTTAGAAGGGGGCATAAAATAGTCTTAGAATACAGATAGAGGGAGGGACTTGGGTGCGAGAAAAGATGGGGAGGAGCATGGGGCATCAAAATCAGATATGGGGAGAGACAGGTGAGATAGCCAAAGGGCAATGTGAATGAATAGAAATCTGCAGCTGACAGGAGTCAGCAGTTGGGGACATCTCACAAACATTATAAAGGGTTGGGATAGTGGAGAATCAAAGGGGGGTGACATTATCTGAAACTCACAGAAATGGGGTTATGGAACCTGAAGAAGCCACCAATTGTAGTCAGGCTGGAACCCTAGTGGAGTGATACAGACACCAATGCACCCACAAAACTTTTGACCCCAAATTTATCCTGCTTACAGACATACAGGGACAAAGATGCAGCAGAGACTGAGGTAATGGCCAAGCAATAATAGGCTCCATTTGAGCCACATTCTTTGGGCAAGCAGCGATCACTGACACTATTAATGATACTTGTATACATCTGCTGAGAAGCTCCACCCAGCAGCTGACTCAGGCAGATGGACAGATCTACATACAAACATTGGGGACTCTTATGGAAGAATAGAAGGAAGGAATAAGGACCCTGCAGGCTATAGGAGCTCCATAGGAAGACCAACAGAGGCAAGTAACCTGTAGGTTTCAGACTCTCAGTGACTGAATCACCAACCAAAGAGCATACATCGGGTAGAAGTAGACTCCTGGCCCATATGTAACATATGCAGCTTGGTCTTTCAATGGATCCCAAACAACTGGAGCAGGGGCTATCCCTAAAGCTGTTGCATGTCTGTGGAATCCAATTCCTTAATTCAGCTGTCTTATCTAACCTCAAATTGACTAGTCCTACAGAGATTTGATATAATAGGATGGAGAATCTTCAGGGGGGGCTTAACTCACTTAGAGGAGAAGGGACAATGGGTGTATGCTACTTGGGAAACAGCAATTGGACTGTAAGGTTAATAAAAAACAAAGCAAAACAAACAAACAAAAACTTTAAGAGACTGAAGGAAGAACTTGAAGAAGACAACAGAAAAAAGATCTCCCATGCTTGTAGATTGGTAGGATTAACAGTAAAATGACAATTTTAACAAAAGAAAACTACACATTCAATGTAATCCCCATTGAAGTTTCAACATGTTTTTTCATAGAAAAAAACAATTCTTAACTTTATATGGGATATAATAAAAGAACAGATGAGTTATCAACATCCCTGGTGTTAAACTGTACTACAGAGCTATAGTAATAAAAATAGCATGGTATTGACACAAAAAACGGACATGCTAATCAATAGAAACAAATGAGAAGACCCACACATACTGATACAGTTAATGACATCTTGTTTTTGATAAAGGATCGAAAAATATACACTTGATAAAATACAGCATCTTCAACAAAAGGTGTTTTTCAATTTTGATTGCTACATAAGAAGATTTTAAATATATCTTTACTTATCTCTCTGTACAAAACTCAATTCCAAATGGATCAAAGGCTTTATGATAAAACCAGATACACCTAACCTGATAGAATAGCAAATGGTGAATAGACTTGGACCCTCTGGCACAGGAAAAGACTTTCTGAGAAGAATGCCATTAACACAAACACTAAGATCAAAAACTACTAAATGGAACTTCATGAAACTGAAAAGTTTCTATACGGCAAAGGATGTTACCCTTCAGAAAGAGTGGCACCTTACAGATTTGGAAACGTATATCAATTATATATCTGTTGAAGCCTAATATAAAATACATATAAGGAATCTTAAAAACCTAGATATAAAGAAAACAACCCAATTACAAATGGGGTATGAAATGAGGTATGGATCTAAATAGAAGACATGACACCTAAACCGAGGATATAGGTGAGAAATTATTAATTTCAACATACTTAGCCATCATGGATATATGCAAGTCAAAACTACTCTGAGATTTCATCTTATACTTGTCTGAATGTCTAAAATAAATAAAACAAACTACAGCTCATGCTGATGGGGATAGTAAGGAAAACATTCATTCATTGTTGGAACTGAACTGTTAAGTTTTACTATGAAAATAAGAAGCCAGTTACTTCCATCAAAAGATGGAACTTGAGCACCTTAAGATCCAGCTATACCACTCTTGGGCACATTACTAAAGTGTGCTTCATTCTACCACAGAGACTTGCTTAGTCAAGTTCATTGCTACCATTTTCATTATAGATAAACATTGAAAACTAACTAGATGCCTGTTAACCAACAAATGGATAAATAAAATGGTGTAGATGTATGCAAAACTCGTTCCTTTTTAAAAAATTAATTTTCATGCACATGGATAAAACTAGGGGGAAAATCATCACCCTGAATGAAGTAACCCAATCTCAGAAAGAAAAACGATACACAATTGCTTATATATGTATATAAGGTGTTAAGTTATTGATAACCAAGCCATAATCTATGATACCTCACTGCATGATATGCTACTGCAACAATGTTGCAAAGTTTGTTAGAGTAATTAATCAATATCTGATTTGATGTAAGGTACTCTCAATGAAATTTAACTCAATCAGACACTGCTTTGTTGGCCAAGAACCTGAGAGTAAATAGCATAGGGACCTAGGGTAAAATCAAATACTTCTGTTCTCTTAAAAGATTGTAGAAAAAGAATGACTCCTAATGGCATTCTGCTATACTCATAAATCAGTGACTTGCATAGCCATCATCAGAAAAGTTTGCTCCTGTAGCAGATCTTAACAAATACAGAAACTCACAGCCAAAACATATGCAGAGACTGGGAGACAATGGAACACACACTCATCCCTAAATGGAAAGTTTCCATCAAATCCCTCCCCTAAGATATCGGAAAACACTACAAAGAGGTGGAGAGAGTGTAAGAACAGATTGGGTGGAGGGCACCAAGAAAGAATAATCTCAAAATCAACAGGATCTATACACATATGAGCTCAGAGACTGAGGCAGCATGCAGAGGGCCAGTACAGGTCTGCATTAGATGGTGTTCTAGAAATGAAAAAAGAAGTGAACTTATGTTCTCATCCCTAAGTTAGAAGCAACCTCCAATTCATAACCACTTGCAAATAAAAATTGTTTAGATGCATCATGGTAGTGTTTTGTGTAATTGAAGTATATCTGTAAAACGTGACCACATCTAAAACCAAGAGAATCCATTTCCATGGTGAAAGACATTTCTTCTCTCTTATAACTTATCACCTATCTTTGTGTATGTTAAGGTATGTATGTGGCATATTTTCAAGTTAACTCATTGCCTTCCCATCAGTTTCCCAACCCCTGTCCGTATTCCAACTTAAATCTTTACCTCCCAGTACTATGTTCTGTTCTTTCATATCACACACATTCCTCCATTTCTTTTTATACATATTGAACTTGGATCAAAAGAGTATGTGTTCTTAAGCAGATTCTTCATATACACTTCATTTTCCTTTCTCCTTGCTCCTCATTTCCATCTCACTGTTGTAGGTTAACAATTCTTTGTATGTGTGTTAAGAGCCTCTACTGTGGAGAACACTTAAGAGTGTATGAGTAGCTAACCCATGTGTTTGCATGTCTTCAGTTTCCCTTTGAGTCACACTGATATTTTTAGTCTGTTGATCTAACATGAAAAAAAATTGATTTCTTTATCTTCTATGGTAGTTCACCATCAAAGGTGCCACCTGTACTGGGACTGCTGCTGCTGGTCCTGGAAGTACTGGAGTTTGAATCAGAGACTAAGAATGATGGCTTGAAGAAGATTGAGTCCAGACTACTTTCTACTGAGCAGGGGATAGGCTTTCCTTTGTCTGACTAAAACTCACAGCCCAACTGCAACTGTTTAGTTGTAAATATCTATCTTCTTTTGCTTACCATGTTTTCATTAGCTGTTTTGTTCTTTAAGTACTATGTAAGTATGTTCTTTGTTCCGTGTTTTTGTAAGTCTAAGCACCAAATTTCAAGCATTATTGACATCCTACACATTATTTATTTCTTTGAGTTTATCTCAAGGTTGTGAGCAAATGCATGGGACTCACCATTTTGAGTTCCAGAGAAATCAGCCTTAACTTGCCCTGATGGTTTAATTTCACAGAACTATACATACTCTGGGGGGTGGGGCAGAAAAGGCATCAGCAATCTAATCCAGCAGTAGACTTTGTATGCTAGAGTGCCAATCATCAAGGCATTTTGTGCTCATTGATATAACAATGTCAAAACTATTCATATGGATAAACAATTGCTCTCTTAATTGCATTTGAGGCCTGCTGGAAGATATAAGCCCATGGGGAGACCCCACAGATTTTTAAATGAATAAGAATGTTATCAAACTGCTGTCAAAATATTTGTTAATTTCTATAGATTTATGCTCTCATTCTTGGTCACAGAAGTTTCTAGTGGAGTGGGTAGTGGTTAATACATACACTCATTGCTGCTTAAGTGTTAGTAGTAACTAACTTTGATACCTCAGCCTCAGACTGGACATTCTGTCTGAATAACCACACACTAAAGCATCATGCAAGAAGGGGTTGAGAAACATACAAGCCTGGAGATAGATGAGATGTTGTACAAATATTGACTTTTGAATATTAAATAGTTGTTGCATATATGAAGTCAGAGCAGCTGTAATCATATGTGCAAGATCTGTGCAAAACAAAACCAGCTTAAAAAGAGAAAAAAACTAAGAATGTTTTTTTGGAGTATCTAGCAGGGGAGCACAGACTGGTCTTCCTCTATTCCAGGAAGATTATCCTTGGAAAATAACAGACCTAGAGAGAAGAAGGGAAGGCCTGCTTAGCCAACCAGATCAGCCAAATCAACTCTGGAAATCAACTGGGTGACAGCTGCCATAAACTTCAGCTTGGTGTTCTTGTGTACAGTGGGGATAGGGGCTATCTCTGATTCCTTTGCTTGTTTTGGAACCCTTTTCCTCCTAGTGTTTTGCCTTAATATGGCCAGCCTTAATATGAGAGGATGTATCTCATCTTATTGTGATTCGATATTCTCTGTTTGGTTGATATCTATGCAGAAGCCCGCTCTTTTCTAAAGGGAAACAGATGAGGAGTGGATCTGGGCGAGAGGGGAAGTAGAGGTGAGGGACAGAATGAAGAGAAGGAAGGAGAAACTGTGGTGAGGGATGTAATATATGAGAGAAGAATAAATTAAAAAGGAAAAGAAATTTCAAAATGGCTCCCAAACCCTGCCTTTACCAGAGGAACTATTAGCAGCTGACAGCTGATAGGGGAAGATCAGACACTTTTATTCAGAAACGTGGACACTGATAACATTGCTCATCCCCCAAATGAAAATCCTATGCTTGTGTACATATGAGACAACAATAATTTGACCCACTTAGTTCAATACGTAAATAATTAGAAGCAAAACAAAATTAAATATTAATTTTATTTATGCGTACATAATTGTCTCTGTGTAGGCATGCATGTGTGTGAGAGAGCAATGGATAACATGAAGGTGGAGTCACAAACAGTTGTGAGCTGTCTAACTTGGGTTTCAGGAACTTAATTCCAGTTGTCTGATATCTCAGCAAGTTTTCTAATCTGCTGAGATTTCATCTTAGTCTTCCTAAAAGATGATCATATGGTTGTGTATATGCAGAAAACAAAACATCTCCCTTAGGTATGATTTTTACCCTGTAGCTATGCTCCACCACTGAAAAGTCTAAACATGGAAAGATGTTTTATTTGTAGTAGGTATTTTTGCTATGGAGACAAGGATAATAAGCACAGGAAAGACTAGGGAAGGACTGTCACTGTTGATTTTTCAGAAGGAACATTGATAATGCCTTGCCAGCAGTTTGCCCATAGCTCACAGCAGAAAGCTGATAGAGTCTCTTAAGGTCAACCCAGAAAGCAGTATGCAAGCAGAGACGGAAGAAGGCTGACAGCCAAAGTCACAGCATTGGCTTTTTAGCACTTTGTGACTTTGTAACATAGCAGTGTTACAATCTCACATCATCATTACACAGGAATTCTCTTTTCATTTTAATGCTTCCTAATTAAAAAAATTCAGATATTTTAATAACACTCTTCAATTCTCCCCAATCCAGGATATGTTATAGCAGGATTATTCAACAGCTGGCACTGTGAATACAGACCTCATACACTCTCCTTTTATATTAAATATGTGACATTATTATAGATCTATTGCTATTCTGTAAGACACTGACTTTTTTCAAATGTTATCGAGTGATGTCCTTTTTAAATTAATTTTGCTTTTCATATTTTGACCATTTTATTTAACTATTTAGAATCAATATGAACACTAACATGTGAATTCTATCTGCTAATATATTAAATGGAAATAAATATTCTAAATATTTTCCAGTATATCAGGATGAATTAGTTATTTATATATGGGATTTGGGAAAGGAGAAGTAGCAGTTTATCCATTAGTTCTGTAAACTTTATTTAGCTAGATAATTGTCATGACAAAAATCAAAACAAAAAAAACAAGCAAAGCAAAACAAACAAATGAAAGATACCACCAACAACACAGAAGTGCTAGGGAAAAGTGGTTTCGAATTCAAGATTATAAAATTTTATGCTCCCTTCAAAGCTCAAAGCTCAAACTGGAATACCATATATCTAAAATTGAGAAATATTTCTCCAAAAGCTGAACAACTCTATAGAACCATTCCCTACTACGGAGTTTAAAATATAGTAAGTGCCCTGAAAATTATTACTTGTGGAAATGGCTGTTGAATTAACTTGGTTTCATTTTTGAAGGCTTCTCGGGACTGTTTAGGCATCCATGTTTGGGAGGGGTGGAAGAGAAGTGGGAGAGAAAGAAAGGGAAACAAAGACTGACAGTGAAGTTCTTATAGTAATGCCATGACTGTGACCCAAAACACCATTTGAGAAGATACTGTTTCTCAAATGATGTAAAACAGTGTTTATACCTATTGTAAAGGTAATTAGTTGGATTTAATGTTGATTTGCAATTTGATATACCCCTTTGGAATTAAATTTCCCTTCTCCATTGGCTCATTTAGCTATGCTCTTTGAGTTCTTACCAACTGTTAGCACTTAGAGATACAGGAGCCTGTAAAGATGCACAGGACAGAGTCAGTGAGAAAACAGTCTGTAGACTACTAGAAGAGCAGGCAGCCAAGTACATATGAATGAGGGTATGTTTCACACCAATGCCTGCATCTCAGTTGCCTTATGGTAAGTTATTATTGCTCCAAGTTTTTATGTGCTGAGAAAAAGCTCAATTCTGAGGAAATGCTATTAGAAAAGAAAGACAAAAGCAATGCTTATGATACAGGCTGCTTCACAGAAACTGAAGTGAAAACTTTGTTGCATAGATGTTTTGACAAAGATCTAACATAGAGTGTAGATTATAAATTATAAGACATCTGTTCTTGCTTCCAAATCAAATGGAAAACAGAAGATGCTTTTTCCTTAATAAGTGAATACAGAGAGGGACTGCACTGATATCTAAGTAGGGTAAGGGTACTTCTCCCTGCGTACATTCTCAAGAACGAATCCCAGGCTTCATCTTTGTCAATGCTATTTTTCCAGATGTGTGACAGTGAAAGAGAGATAGCTGTTGCCTGTCACTATTGTGACATTTTTTTTCAACAGGAAATTCTCATTCCTTTGAAAACGAATTAAAAGATCTGGCAGTGGATGTGAGAATGGTATGTTTTTTCTTTGTAGTATGCCTTGCTGAAAAAGGAGAGTGGCACAGAGCTGAGGATAAAAAACACATTGACCATAGGTGCATGGATTCATTTCTCGGTCTTCAATTCTGTTCCATTGATCTACCTGCCTGTCACTGTACCAATACCATGCAGTTTTTATCACGATTGCTCTGTAGTACAGCTTAAGGTCCGGGATTGTGATTCCACCAGAGGTTCCTTTATTGTTGAGAATAGTTTTGGCTATCCTGGGTCTTTTGTTATTCCAGATGAATTTGCAAATTGCTCTTTCTAAGTCTGTGAAGAATTGAGTTGGAATTTTGATGGGGATTGCATTGAATCTGTAGATTGCCTTCGGTAAGATGGCCATTTTTACTATATTAATCCTGCCAATCCATGAGCATGGGAGATCTTTCCATCTTCTGAGATCTTCTTCGAATTCCTTCTTCAGAGACTTGAAGTTCTTGTCAAACAGATCTTTTACTTGCTTAGTTAGAGTTACACCGAGGTATTTTATATTATTTGTAGCTATTGTGAAGGGTGTTGTTTCCTTAATTTCTTTCTCTGCCTGTTTATCCTTTGTGTAGAGGAAGGCCTCTGATTTGCTTGAGTTAATTTTATATCCAGCTACTTTGCTGAAGTTGTTTATCAGGTTTAGGAGCTCTCTGGTGGAATTTTTGGGGTCACT
>JADRCD010216770.1:0-21116 GCA_019843815.1 Montemys delectorum
CACACAGATTTAAGGATTAAAGATGGTAAAATAAAAAGAACAGAAATAGATTAAGTATAGTTTATGAGGAAAAGAAAGAATCTAGGAAGCCAATGAAAATTTTATATGGCATGCGTGCGTGTGTGTGCGGGTGTGCTATATAGATGTGATGAGTTATATTTCCCATCCTGAAAGATCTATGTACCATACATGTAAATTTCAGGGTTTGCCCCATTCATTGAGCATCTATGCCCATCCTCAGTTCTTCCTCTTCAAAATATCCAGATGATATGCAGCTATACATGAATAGACTAAAACTATGTCTTATATTGTTAGGTTCCCAGGCAAAATAATTTGATGCCATTTATTTATCTATCAATGGATTTTTATCATTAACTTTTCCATGCCAATGACTGGTCTAGACAGAGGTAACAAAAAGATGAGTGAATCAGAATGAGACCTAGTCCTCAAAGTGTCTACAGCATGAAGGAAGAGAAAAATAATGAGAGAGAAAGAAAGAAAGAAAGAAAGAAAGAAAGAAAGAAAGAAAGAAAGAAAGAAAGAAAGAAAGAAAGAAAGGAAGGAAGGAAGGAAGGAAGGAAGGAAGGAAGGAAGGAAATCCCAAACTAATATGATCAAGGAAACACATTGACAGCGAGGAGCACATACAAGGAGTACATTAGCAAGGAGTTGGGAGACTGGTTTTCAAGGGCTTCTAGAGCAGATTTTCCACAGACCTCTCCCAGGGGAGGTAATGTACTTTCATCTCACCTTACTTCCCTTTACTAGGGAGTTCTCTACAGCAAAAGATTGTTTCTTATTTATCACGGAACCTGGCACAGTAGGTGCTCGGTGAGAATGATGGCTGAATGGATGGATGGATGGTGAGTGAAATGAGTAGGATATAAATGGATATTGACCTGACCTCAAAGGACTGAGGAAGAATGGCCATCAATTCATGGAAATTACCAGGTAAATAGTGCTTTATGGTGAAAGGGATTTATTGAGAAGGCACAGGATTAAATGGACCATTGGTTCAATTTTGTTTTGTGGAGTTTGACCCTTATCAGTTGATTCTTGTTGTTTAGTATTTATTGAGCCAGCTTTTCTCTGCACTTAAGCTACTCCCCAGGAGAAGGTTAGGCACTTCTGGAAAGTGCATTAACTCTTTCAAGCCACCAGGGTGCTATTCAGTGAATTACTTTTCAGTAATTAAAGATGCTGCAAACAAAAACACAATGTGCTGGGAAATGGAGAGCTAATCTCTCTGCCTGCCTTCCCTAGCTGCCTATTTCTGATTACTGAAGAGATAGGGTGCAAATATGGGTGGATTACACAATGACAGTCAGCCCTGGTTTCACATAAGAACCTACAGAATTCTCTTCCTAAAGCCCATAAATTTCTCACATTAGAGAACAAAGATTAGTGGGCTCAAGTGACTAAACCACTTAACAGCTCTAATCCTTGTTCCTGCACAAATTCACTCTGTGCTTTTGTACTTATCTCCTTTAAATTCTTCACTTTCTCCACCCCTCTCCAAGAATTTGCAGGATGATAAGAGCTGTTATGGGCACCAGACAACCAATATCTCTAATCTTTTATATATATTCATTTATATATATACATATATATATTCATGTACACATATATACATATATTTTTAAAGAGCTGAGTTTGAATGACTGCCTGTCATTTCCTGGTGCCAACGAACAAGCCTGACATTAAAATATTAAGCAGAACCATTCTATCCTCCCTCCCTCCTCTCCTTGCCCCTCAAAAGCCAGCAAGATTCATTTTCCATTTTCAGAAATCTTCTGCAGCTACTTTGCATCTTTAATTACCCTGGGTACTGGGCTTGTTTTATATGACTTATAACAAGCAGTTTTGCCCTTAGTTCATTTAAGTAAAATCATCCCTGGTTTGAGCCAAGACATATTCAATATACAATTACCTGGTGGGTCAAGACTCTGCCGTTTTGTCATTTTTACTGGCATTTTCTCCATTATTGCTAAGTACTGAGCAGCAGAAGCTGTCAGAGCCACATGGCTGGTCTGAAACTTAATTTTCCTAAATTGCACAATTCCTCAGAAACAGCGAACCCCCCCTAGGCACAGTCCCCTTGACAAGGGGCAAACAGGGTTAACTTTCAAACTGAGTTATACAGAGAGCAATGGGAGGAAGGAAGCAATTAAGCAGAACTTGGGCTTGCTGGGAAATGAGACTTTTAGAGACAATGCAGAATTCTGTGTCAAAGTCCCTGCTTGAAAGGCTCTAAGTAGCAAGTGGTTTTAAATCATGTAGTGGTATGGCAAAGAGAATCAGTCAAGGCAAGGACAATGGAGCTGAACATTATGTAAAAGACAAGGTTCGACACATTTTTATATGCGTTATTTCATTAATAATAATCCTTTAAGATAGATACTTTCATTCCTTTTTATGTAGAGAGAGATGAGAAAACCGAGATAGAAGGCTAAGCAGACTGACTGAGGATAACACAGCTAGCAAGTGGGGCAGTCTTATTCAAGCATACCTCTTCTGAATCTGTGCATAATGATCTTTGCACTCGCCCATGCTGGAAGTAGTTTAAAAGCAGTTTTCTTGGAGCAAAGGCCGAGTAGTCTAACATTATAGTCTCTCTGATTCAAAGAGCCGAGAAGTGAGAGAGGAATACAAAATGCCCAGAATTAACCTCGGCTGCCTCTGCGCCATTATCTCCAGAGCTACTCATCTGCTTCCTGCCGTGGCTCCAGGTGATCTCAGAGAAACATCCCCTTGGTTGCTTCCTATTCTGGGTAACATCTTCACTCCCCACACTTCCTTCTCATGAAGAGAAGCCCTTTGAAGTCCAATAAGCTACCCAGTCTCTACCACCTGGAGAATTTGAGAAAACACAAATCATCTTAGCCTCCTGCTGTGCGCTGGCCTCAAAGACAAACTGCTTGCACCAACTTGGAAGGAAGAAGAGCAGAACAAGATTCCTGATGCTCTCCAGTCAGGGTGTCTTAGTGAGCCAATCAAACCTGGCAGAACATTAACATGTAAACGCAAATGCTAATTGTTGACCACTGACAATTTCTGTTTTCAGTGGAGTGGGACTGGAACTGTAGACCATGAATTTATAGCTGCTGGAACCCACTGGGATGTACACACTGAATAAACATCACTTTATTCTTTAGGTGACATCACTTACCCTGGGAAAAGTATGGGTGCATACAATTCTGTACCATGGCTAGTGGCCACAAGCCTTTTAGCCACATGTTTGTCTGGCCATCCATTCCCTCCCTTGGGGCCTGTTCTACCTGGATAAACAAAATCAAAACCTAGAGGGAAGGTTTTGTTGCATCACTCATTTGACAATCCATTGTCTTCAAGGAAAAATGAAGCAGGACCTTCAAAGAGAAACGATGGAGGAACACTGCTTCCTGGCTTGTTCTCCCTGGCTGTAAGAAATGCCAGCAAGCCTTCTTACACATCCCAGGACCAGGGTAGTACTGCCCACAGTGGGCTGAGCTTTTCTACAAGGATTGACAATAAAATAAAATAAAATGCTCCACAGGCATACCCATAGGCCAGTGTCATCAAGGCCCCAATTGAGACTCCCTCTGACTTCCAACTGATAACTCTATGCTGTCAAGTTGGCAGCTGAAGCTAACTAGGAGAATGTTGCAGTTTGACTTCACTTTGCAGGAACTCTGAGTCAACCCATTCTTCCAATGTGTTCACTGAGGAATTCACCACACTAAAGCTGAGGTGTGGCTTCTATCTATGTTTCTCAGAAGAAGTCTTTAAAGTCTTGGAATTGCCCAATGATAGAAGTGCCTGGTTTTCATGATGGCATCTAGGACCACACATGAAAAAAGTCTGGGCTAAAAAGATGATGGAAGATGAGGCCAACCAGATGGGGATATTTATGACAGGAGCTGACTGTACCAGAAAGAAAAACATGTGATTAGAGAATTAGAGGTTTGGACCATGTGAAGAGTAGCTGACCTCTGGGGAGAGGAGAAAGGCTGTAGATGCCAGCAGAAACACAATCAATCATGCATGTCAAATAAAGCTACAGTGAAATTGCTATGAACTGAAACTGAGATATACTTCCTGCGTTGCAACACTCTACATCATCACATACTATGATGGTCTACTATACTCTGTGTGTCCCTTTCTTTGTCTACCCCTGATCTGGGTCTCTTTTGCTATAATAAACCCATACTTATAACACTATTGTAAGTATAACACTATTGTAAGTTCTCACACTTGATCTACAAAATCAAAGCTGAAAGCCTCCATGGACCCAACTTGGGGCTTAGTTGGTTTGAAATGAGGTCTACCATGAGGCTGTACTCAAAGGTGTTAAGATAGCCTGGGCAGTAGAGAGGAGCCTGCCCTGAAACTTGGGACTTTCTAAACACACTTTAAATCTACTTCTCTATGTTTTTTCTACTGTCTCCAGATAATACCTTATATCCTCCCTTTTTCAATTCAGCCTCAGCACACTAGTTCCTGAGAGGTGTCATTTCCATACTTCTTCTAGAAGCCAAAGTTAAGAAGCTTTTATTTATGATCATTACTGCCTCTGATGAAAGAAACTGGTTTATGAACTAGTGCCCCCAAGGAGTCTTCTCCCCAGCGTTCTAGTCTCTTTGATGTGGTACCCTCACAGCTGCCAAAAGAAAACCCTGGGCACCAACCCAGCCACAAACCCTTTGACCTACAATCTGTCCTGCCTGGAAGATATGCTGGGGCAGTGGTGGAAATAAAAACTTGCGGGAGTAGCCAACTAGTCTCTGGTTTAACTTGAGGCCCATGCCATGTTCTACACTGCCAGGAACCATAGAATGAATAGCCCAGAGACCTAAGGTAGAACCAAACAGGACTGGCAGTAAATAATAAATAAAGTATCAACTAAACAATTACTAATGGTATTCTTCTACACTCCTAGAGCAGTGTCTAATTCAGTCATCATCAGAGGGGCTATCTCTAGGAGTGTATGGAAGCAGGTGCAAAGCCCCACAACCAGACATTATATGGAGAGAGTCTACATTGGCGATCTTCATCAGGTCTTTCCCCTAAAAGCTTTGGTAAACATAAGGAAAACAGGGAGGAAAGACTGTAGGAGTCATAGGGATTGGAGAATGCCAGGAGAACATGGCATATTGAATCAAGTAGGTAGGGTTTACATGAGTTCACAGATACTGAAACAGCAGGTCCAGGGCTTGCATGCATCTCCACCAAGTCTTCTGTGTAACTGTTCTAGCTGTTATCTTGGTGTTTCTGTGGGACTCCTAACAGTAGGAGGAGGTCTCTCCCTGACTCTTTTGCCTCTCTTGGAACTCTTTTTCTTCTATTAGGTTGCCTTGTCCAGCCTCAGTATGAGGACTTTTGTCTTGCCTTATTCCATCTTGTTTAGTTGTTGACTCTTGGAGGCCTGCTCCTTTCTGAAGGGAAACAGGGAGGAAGTGGATCTGGGGGCGAGACAAGGTGAGGAAAAGCTGGGAGGAGTAAAGGAAGGGAAACTGTGGTCAGGATGGAATGTGTGTAAGAGAAGAATCTGTTTTTAATAAGAAAAAAAGAAAAAATGGCTTAAATGACTCAGATAGTGATGGTTGGCTCTCTTTGGCCAATACACATCCAGAAGTTTCTGCTAACCTAAGTAGTCCCCAAGTGGAAGGAGAATCAGGGCCAGGGTTTTACATAGTGAGATGAGAGGGGTGAATGCCCTGTAGGCCGGCCTGGTCAGAGAGCAGATACCATTTAGAACTGCTCCAAAACTCCAAATTAGAATGTCACTCAATCATTGGTACAGCCCAGACCCTCAAACTATATCACATTGCTCTCCAAAGATGTTTTAGACACTTTGAGGTTTATAGGCTTGTTAGGTGGCTGGGACCAGGACCTCAACAAAAATGAAGATCTGGAGAGAAGAGGGGGGTGGTGAAAATCAAACGAAACTGAGCACCTTTTACATGCCTGCTGCGGCAGCAATTGTTTTCAACTTCCTGCTGCAGGTCTCTCCATCCAGACCTTGAGAAGATGAAGTTGTCCGGGTCCTGTGTACCCGCTAGTAAATGCAGACTCATTGGTATTAGAGCACAGGGCTGGGACACCCTTCCCTGAGCCTGAGAGGGCACTCCCTATAGATCTGTATACCACATTAAAAAGACGCATGCCTGATTTTCTGGGATTTCAGCTGTTACACACAGTGTTACTTTTGCATTTTACTTGAAGCCTTAAAAGTGTCTCTTCTCAGCTCCCGGGCTTTCTGAGCTTTGGGGACAGTGATTCTGCTTCTCTTTCTACTCTGTTTCTTTTCTTTTCCCGTTTGGGGGTCTGGGGGCGGGCAATCACAATGTCAAGAGTATTACTCATTGCACCACTGAACCTCCTCTATTCCCTAGTGCTCTCAAGGTAGCTTATTCCTGCCTCTTCCTCCCCTAGGACACTCAGAGCAGGCTTGCTTACTGAGTTGTCAGGGAATCATGGAGCGCTAAGCACCCTTGAAGATCCCTAAATACTTGTGCTGCTTGGTTTACATTCTTTTTTGTAGGAAACAATCAGTTCTCTGTGTACCATGTCAGATTCATCTCCCATACCAAAAAAAAAAAAAAAAAAAAAAAATGGAGGAACTGGGGGAAAATATTTAAGTCTTTGCAAAACAAAATTGAAAGGGGTTAACCAAAAGCTTGCTGTTCTCAAATGCTCCATGGGATCTCTAATGTCTTTACTGCCACTGTGCCTTTGCTAGTGTGACAGAAAAGTCCTTGGAGCAAGGGTCAAAAGACCTCGAGTCCAGCTTCACGCTCCCCTAATTAGCAGTGTGACCTCTGTCAGGTCGTATGACCTCTGTAGCCCTGGGCTTCTCTTCTATGGAACATAAAAATGACCTTTGAGGTCCTTTGCCGCTCAGAGTTTTCCTGATAAAGAACACACAGAGGAAGACACACATCCCCAGGGAGGAGGAGCAAGGACCAGAAGTCCAACATGAATGGATGAGCAGGAGAAAGGAGGCCCCTTGATGTGTGGCTGCCAGAAGAGTGAATCAAATCCACTTTTGTTCATAAGGGACTGCCGTGTCTGAAGTGACCCTGAACACTTCAGCATCAAAAAAAAAAAAAAAAAAAAAAGAAATACATTAAATATCTGAGAATGGCTATTATTCTAAGTGTTAAAATAAGCACTGGACTAGAGTGCAGATTAAATTCAAACCAATCTGACTGGTTACGCTGTCCTTGACGGTGCTCAGTCAGACAGTGCTTGAACAGGCATGACCAGCACACAGAGAGAAGAAATGTTTTCTGCTTGACAGAGAAATAGAGCAGGATAAATCTAGAGAGGTCATTTCAATAATGGAAGGAAAGTTAATTTGAGATGATTGTATTGAAATTAATTAGCCTTCTTCATTTACATTCTAAAACATATCCAGCAGATATAAAAATTACATGAACTATATAACTTGATAGGCCAGATACAGCTATAACTCAAGAAACGAAGACCCCAAAAATAAGAACGAGGGTATAAAAATTGTTTTGTGTTGTTTCTGGGTGATTTGTTTTATTTTATTTTATAATGTCATACTTGAAGTAAAGGTTCAAGTTGTACAATTAGGGAAGCCTTTCTAGATTAAACTCATACTTTTGTTCCTAAACTCTCAACTAAAAAAAAAAGCAAGGAGAAAATAAGATCTTTAAAATTTAAGGAACAAAGCAAAGGGAAAGCAATGAATACTTTATGTCAGAGATGCCCCAAACTTTTTTTTTCAGGGGAGAGTGTGAACGCAGTCCCCCACTACCACAAATTATGCAGTCCAGTTTCCCACATTTGAGGAAACTGCAGGGGTCAGCACATCCGGAGTGCAATGGGTGAGCCTTGCCCTGGGAAAACCACCTTCGTGATCATGGTGTCTCCCCTGCCAGGTAAGTATGAATACTTTATGCCAGAGATGCCCAAAACTTTTAAACAAGAAAGAATTATTGAAATCCATGCAGCTTCCACTTCTCCACACGTGAACTGAGCAGAGGGAGTCCAATACCCTGTCCAGGCACACATTTCTTCATGGAGTTTCCAGTCAAGTTTTTCCTACTTTTTGTTCTTAATTCCTTTATGCCTACATATAATATAAAATCACTTCTGAGTGGTATATCTACAATAACAAATATTCTCTAGTTAAGGTCCAGTTATATTTTAGTCTTTGGTCGCAAGGTGGGTTAAAAGTTATTTGACAAATAAAAATAACCTTTCTATCATGTGGACATGGATAGAAAGAGACATACATAGTAGAGATTTCTGACCTCAAGAGACTGGCGTGCTGAAGGGGCAATAGAAGCACAAAGACAGGATGAATTCAGTAAACCCAGAAAGTAGAGAAGGAATATTTATAAAAGGAAAGAGGGGTGTGTGTGTGTGTGTGTGTGTGTGTGTGTGTGTGTGTCTAGCCTCAAAGTCACAATGCTCTTTTCTTAGCACATCCTGTGATAGAATATAGGCATGCACCACTGTTCCTATCTTTGCAAGGCTTTCAAAAATTATTTTTTGCTTAAGATGTCCCCACTGCTACAATAGAGGCCCAGATATTACGGAAGAAACCAAGCACTCTCTGATTAGTTTTGAGGCTCACTCCACAAGAGGGAATCTATAGCTAGTACTTTAAACTTAGCCAAAACCTATGGCTGGGAAGGACATAGACCCTAAGAGAGCTCTTATTTACTATCAGCTAAATTAACATGGGGTCAAAATGGCTTCTGAATATTTATGTTCATGCTCAAACACGAGTGTTACTCTTAGCCTTAATCTGAGAACTTCTTTTTCCAAAAAATGAAAGTGAATGCTGAGAGTATTACCTGTTTAAGGGGATAAGAATAAGAGACAGTTGAGGACTTAGCCCTAAACAAGGCATTTGTACCACCCCTGTAAGGCTCAGGGAATAATACAAAAGACATTAGAGAAATAATATGAAAGCCAGATAGCATGGAGAATGGTTGCGAAATGCAGTGGTGGCACATGCCTTTAATCCCAGCACTTGGGAGGCAGAGGCAGGTGGATATCTGAGTTCAAGGCCAGCCTGGACTACAGAGTGAGTTCCAGGACAGCCAGGGCTACACAGAGAAACCCTGTCTCAAATGCCCCACCCTCCCCCCGAAAAAAAAAAGAATTCACAACAGCTTTGATTGCATGCACTCGGCCTTCACAGAGGTCTGTCTGACAAGAGTAAGTCCTGGATGAGGAGGGAAGAAACTCAATGGGTCCCACTCCACCCCATTGAACTATTGGCTACTAATAGACTCTGGAAGACTAGGAGTCGTTGGAGTCGGATGTTTGCCCACTGGTGAGTCCACAAGGCTCCGTTATATAATTTCAAACACATGCTCAAATAGATGACTCTGATTAAACTCAAAGGATCTCAAACAAAAATGAAAAGACGTCAACATCAGAATGAGACTTATTAGGAGGAGGAGAAATTGATGGGTAAGGGGAGTAAAGGGGGTTGGGCTATACGAGTAATCAGAGTGTGTTGTATACACATATGGAATTATTAAAGAATAGATATAACAATAACAACAACAACAACAACAATAATAATAATGACTTACCTATGCATACCACACAAAACCTTTGTGATCATTAGGAAGAATGAGACTAAAAAATGAGAAAGGAAAAAAAAAATCTTCCTTTCTGAGTCATGCTCAATGGGCACATATCACAAGGCCCTAGGTACACTACAGAAGGTTAACTGCATACACATCATGTGTGGACAATTCTTCCTGCCTGTTAATATCTCACACAAAAGCAAAGCACAGGAAGGACTCCCCCCAACACACACACTTGGGTACACATGTTTACGCCTGCCTCTCAGCAGTGCAACTTGCCAGGTATCAAAGGTCCTTCCAGTGACAGAGGCACAGCAGACCTAAAGGGATGAAAACAAGAATAAAACATGATGTTTCTGAAGGCCAGACAGCACAGCTTTCCCTAGGAGCCACACGACTGCTGAGAGGCACTGGAGAACTTTGAAAATCAGGTTGACACTTGCTATTTAGGATTGGAATAGAAAGCCCATTATACTAGTTGTTAACATTCTGAATAATGCTTAAAAACAGTAATCTATATATAATTTATCTTCTAATATAGCACCATTATTTCTGGAAAGCTTGCAGCAAGACTGAAATGGCCTCATTCCAACCACCAAAATCAATTCTTTTGTACAAATTTGATATAGGCAGCCTGTGTACCATTTGAAAAAGCTCACCGACCTGTGAAGCCTGGCATTTGCACCATAAAATTTAGACCTTATTTGATGAAGTTATTGAACACTGTACTTACCCCATGGAAGGTTTGAAAGCAATTGTACGCTGTAACTCCCACTTTTTGTCTTTAGGAAGAAGTTTTGGATACAGAGTGAGTCAAATCACTTATGCTCTGAAATTGGGTGAAGACTCATAGAGTCTAGACTGCCCTTATTGAAAACTATAAGTTAATTTTGAGTGTGAGGCTGGAGTTTCATTACCAAGTTGAAATGATGGAGATTTATTTTTAAAAGGCCCCAGAAGTGAGAAAAAAATCATAATGTGATATCAAAATATTAGTCTATTTTCTTCACTAAATTGCTAATTAAAGGTTTATTTTTACATACTCAACTCTTAAAATTCAGTGGAAATGAATGATGCATAGAATTGATCTGTTGCATTGAGGGTAATAAAGAGTAGGAACACACAGTCTTTTTAATAATTGCTTCTACCATCACCCAGACACAAATGAATCTCTCAATTTTTTAATGCTCCATTGCAATCAATCATGAATATTAACTTATAACAGGAAAACAAAAGCAATCCAAAAACTGCTAGGTCTGCTTCGTGTATTAAAAACAGAGGAATTTGCTGTTACAGTTACAGGAACTTGCTGAGACAGTGGCTAGAAGAACTACTAGAGGACTATTATTCAATAGCCTGAGACATGGACCAGAATACAGCGGAAAGAGTCGAGTCGAGCGTTTTGTGATTATTCTGATACTCTTTTCTTGTTTGGCTGCCTGATTCTATTTGTTTGTTTGTTTGTTTGTTTTTGTATTTTAAAACATGGTTTTCCTGGTAGATCTTGTTATTCTGGAACTCTCTCTGTAGACCAGGCTGGCCTCAAATTCAGACGTTCATCTACCTTTGCCTCCCAAGTGCTGGTAAAAGTGTGTGCCACTACTGGCTGGCTTATTCTCATATTACTTATTAGTAGGACATAATTTTCTTTAAGGTCAACCTGATATAGCAGACACATTAATAGTTTGAATAAATATGAAGGTTTCAATTCAATAAACCACAATAGAATTTTACTAGCACTCAGTCAAGTCCATGTCATTTCTGAACTTGTGGTTTTGTTTCTGCCAATCTTCACCTTGAATTGATAGGTTTTTTTTTTTTTCTTCCCTGCTGGTGAAATGAGCCAATTTAAGCCAGATTCCATTATATTAAAGGCGGGTTTATTGGGAAGCTGTTTTCAGGTGGGACAGTTCATTGGTGCCAAGGACCAAGGCCAGTGATGTTGCCATAGGGAGAGGAGGAGGGAGGGTGGGAGAGAGGAAGAAAGGGGCATGTACACTTGGGGGGAAGGGGGGAGAGAGAGAGAGAGAGAGAAATGGAGGAGGAGAGGAAAGACCAAAATGTCTGGATTATACAGGGAAGAGCCTCCGGGGAAAGGGCAACACAGTCCGTGGGCTGGAAAGTTCAGGGTTGGGGGCAGAGTATGCCAGGTAGGGACTGAGGAATTCTGGGAGAATCTGAAGGACAGATTTGCTCTGGTATGTAAACTATGCACCTCAGTCCTTTTGAAAACCAAATATGAATAACCTATTCGTTTTAGTGTAGGTTGAGGTTGGTTTCCACTAGGAGTCTCAGTCACCACTGCTCAGTTCGTAAACCTGCATAGGAAGATATATGCATACCGTGGGACAGAAGTGGGGCGATCTCTGTGAGCAAGGGATTAAGGAATCCCTCTAAGACTTACATTCTAAAACCAGAACAGACAATCCTTTACCCCACCACCACCACCACCACCACAACCTCACGAATTAGCTGATATGTGTGTAGTCACCATGAAGAGGCAAACTCTCTCTCAGGCCAGCCACTCTAGACCATGAGCTATGGGAAGCTGTTAACCAGCTGCAAGCATGAATCTGATGAGAAGCACCATGTGGTGATAGGCTGGTGCTATAAAGCACAAATACAGAAGTGACTATTTCCAAAGCTCTGCTTTTCACACAGCTGCTAATAATTTAGTTTCCTATGTAGGTTACCCGTAAGGTAACATAAAATAATAAAGCCAATTTGAAAACATAGTCTACTTGACATGTCTATCAACATAAATTATAAAATCTAACCAATACTTATAGCTCACTCTATACCACATCCTTGTAAGTGTTGTATTATGTCTTCTATTCTTACCACCGGGTGGAGACACCTAAGTTAGTTATTCAAAGTTCCACCATTAGTGGAGAGGCAAGAGTTTGACCTTGGGAAACCAATATTTAGCCTGTGTACATGTTCTTCATTATTATGCCCTTACTAGATACTAGTCTTACAGATTACTAGTCTGATTCGAATCATTGGGACCCTTGGGGTTGCCGTCAACCATATTGTGATGTATGAGGCACTTATAAGACCAAGTCATCAACAGTAAGAGTCTATCCAAGGGCTGTGCAGATAGATCAGTGGGAAAGGTACTTGCCTTACAAAGGAGGGAAGTCATGAACTAGAACCCATGTTTAAAAAGTAAAATAAAAGTCTGGGCATGAGAGTACACACTTGTAAGCTGGGGAGGTAGAGACAAAAAGGCCCCTGGTTAGAAGCCGAGCACACTTGGGGAGCTCTTGGCCAATGAGGGCAAAGAATTATATCCAATGTTGACCTGTGGCCCCCACACTCATGCACACACATGTGGCATACACACACACACACACACACACACACACACACACACACACACACACAAACACACACACACATACACCACAGGGAAATGTAGAACCCTAAAGCCTTCTCAAAGAATAACACCCTGTGGGGCAATTTGCTGCCAATGACCTTTAGGAGGCATGGCTGTACAGTGCTACTTTAGCGCAATGTCACTTTTAAAAATCAGGGCCTGAGAAAATTAACCACATTCTCTTGGTCTCTTTGTTGTAGTTTCAGTTTAAGAATGTTCAAATATTTTGTCATTCAAGGAAGAAAATGCAACCCCTATATCACCGCAAGCTCAAGAGTTGGGATTTCTTGTGTGCATTTAATTCAGGAAATCAGTAGCAGGACTCCTCTGTGTGCAAACCAAGCCTCCAGAGTCTGTTTTGAAGTCTTTCAAACAGCATTCAATTGTGTAGAGTTGAAAACACAATCCTGAACATGATGGGAATTCACAACAAGATCAATGGCTCCAACACAGGGTCCTATTTTTTACATGAGAAAAGGGTTGAAATCTTCCTCTCCTCTCACTTTTATTTCTTACTCCTTCATCTGACCTCAAGAAATTCCATCTATGACTTGACTGGCTCTCTAAAGGGTCTCAATGGTACATAAGTATGCACCTCGACTTCTTACATCACAGTTAAACAGTCAACGCATAGGTTTCTAAATGTGATGTTAGATGTGGGGTAGGTACTCACTGATCTTTGGAGGCTAGGGGGAGGAGAAATGGTTGGGTAATTGGTTTTATTTTTTTGTTTGGGGGCATGTTTTATCTTGTTTGTGAAACTGGAGTTTGAACTCAGGATGTCTAGCATGCTGGGCACAAGCTCTGCCACTAAGATACAAAATAAAAGGCTTCAGCTCTTTATTTTGAATAGGTTTTAAATGCAAAACTGTATTACTGCTCTTTTCAAAATATGTTTGATCAAATTTGCTCCACATGGTTCAACATTCTCTAAAATATACTTGATAAAGTATCAATTGTATGAGATATTAACAGACCTAGTGCAAAATAATAATAAAAAATCTTTTAAAAACATAAAAAGACCTTTTCTATTAACAGTAAAGAACTAGAAGATAATAGTTCAAATACTGGATTCTGGCAAATTCTAAACATGTATTTTCACTGTGTGGCTTCTCAGAATCTTTAATTTATTATCTATCATGTATTGCGATTCTCTAGATAGCAATCATATCCATCCATATTTTTCAATGATAAAGGACTCTTCTGCATTTGTCTCCCCAGTTCACAAAAGCAAATTATTTTAATAAAATAAAATAACATTGATATACTAGAAAAAACAAAATAAAGACATCAAATGCATATAAAATATAAAATTCTATTTTTATTATTAGGTTTAACAAATATAAAATTATAACAAATTCTTCCTCAAGAGTCTCTGATTTTTTTCCTCATATCATATAAAGAGCAGAAAACCATTTGTAAATTGGTGCCAGTTTGTAGGACAGACAAAATTACACTGGCTCCAGCATTTAATAATCATACTGATCACAAACATTCATTGCCAAACAATACGATGAGTCTAATTGGTATGGGAGAGTCTGTCCAAATGTCTCATGTGCCAGAGACTTAGTCCCAATTGGTTATGTTATTTTGGGCAGTCCTGGAATAATTAGGAGGGGAACCAGGCTGGAGGAAATAAATCACTAGAGAAAGATCTTTAGTCAAATGTCATTTCTCTTTATTTTCTGTCTGTCGTAGGGTGAACAGCCTCCTATTCTGTATACCCACACCACCATGACAATCAGCCTCACCTCAGGCCCAGCCACCCATGTGAGCCAAGACACATCATTGCTCCCTAGGGATACTTATGTCAGGCACTTTGTCACAGTAATGCTAAAGTAACTAAGATACCAGTGTATGAGAAAATGGCTTGGAGAGTGCCTCCTTGTTTTCAAAATCTTTTATTATATCCCTCCAAGTTTAATTGCTGTCAGAAGAAAATAATGAATTAATTACCAAAGAATGAAGCCAAATCCTTCCTTTAAGACTGAGGGGTGAGAGCTGGTCAACTGAAAGGCAGGTGACACTAATGGTTAGACCTGTCAAGAGGTAACACTATAGAATAAGAAGGAAAAGACGCCAGCTGCATGATCCTTGTTTTCTGTGAATGTCAGCAATGCCCCCAAAAAGCATAGTTAAAGAAAAAGATAGTTAAAAGAAGATGGGGAAATGAGTAACACCTGTTTGTATTAGGCTTTATTTTCCTGTGGTTATTTCTTATGGTTAATAGATTTGTGATACCACCCTAGATGTAGAATTCAGTAAAAGCACACAGGGGTCATATGAATTTCAACAAGCCTGGTTATACTTTTTCTTTTAGTCATTTTGCATTAATGAATCCTAGTTTTTAGTTAATTAATATGGACTAATAATGTGTCAGAGTCTATGATGTTTAGACCCTAACCCTCTTTTCTAATACAAAAGGCAAAGACTGCTTTTTAAATAGTTGGTAGTGTTTGCCTAAAGGTTTGTTCTTTCTAAGAAACCTTAAATTATAAAATTGTATATCATGGTTTTAAGAAATGTGTCCTTGATTAGGAAAAAAGATTAATTGGGACTTCTCAAAATGGAAGAATTCTAGAAAACCAAACTAAATAAATTTTATTGACTTTGTATTCAACATTATTATTAAGACCTAAATCAAATTCCTTGAATATAGTTTTGGATATTAAATTGCAATCTTCTTAAGGTATAACGCATTCACCAGAACTAAAATGCAGAGGAAGCATGTTTTTGGTTGCCATTCAATCTTCACAATTTTTTTAAGAAAGGTAGAAACTTAAATCCTATAAACATAGCATGTTATACAGTGATATACAATAGATTGACTGGGTCAGTCGGCTTTAGTTAGCATCCATTAAAAATAAGGAAGACATTATACCCCATATGAATGAATCTAAGCCAAATATAAGTGCTGCAAGAAGCTAGGGTCAATAGTATTATTAATAAGTTATTTATTCTTTCACCACAGTCTGCTGAAGTAGGCTAAAATTCAGAGCCAGTAGTAGAGAGGCGATATTATTGAGACCATCTCCACTTATCCAGGGAACTCATAAGTAAAATGTTGTTGGTTTCAGCTGACCTTTTCTCTCCTGTACTCTTCTTACTTTAGCTAATGTCCCATTTTAACACCTGAAAAGGTCATTGTCTTACTGCAGTCAGATGTGTGAGAATTGATAATGATGATGGAAGTTTTTGCCTTCCCCATAAAATCATAGTAGGCCACAGATTGTTTGACATTACCATGTAAGTGGAGTCAATGCTGTAGAAAGGTTTTACAAGTGTCACTTGAGAAGTAGCAAAATATTCACTTTGTCCTCTAAATTTCTCTCCAAGCGAAAGCTACATTGCCTGACAATTTCAGGTTTGGAATTACTATTTGAGTCAAGGTTCAATGTCTTCATATGCACATCTTCTTCAATTTCATGATGGTGATGGTAGTTTTAAATGCACGAGCCTGGATAGGTAGGGAATAGAAAGGTATGGGTTTGGAAAGAAAGGGAGAATATTTGTATAGAGGGAGCATTATTTAGAAAGAGCAATATGTTAAATAGTGAAAAGGGCCAAAGGAAAAATAAGCCCAAAGAGGCTTCAGTGGTATCTTAAGGGCATGTAGAAGCCTAAGAAATTATTAAGGATTTGAAGTATGGCATATAATACAAGTAAGGAAATAGGCCACCAGAATGATACGATAGGTGCTTTAATAGAGACAGCATGCTGAATTGTAATCAAGACAGATCTTTTATAGATAAAAATTGCCATAGAGCCAAACTGTTAATACCCCAAGATTTGGTTTCATCAAGATATGATAGATCCTTGTGTATGCCAGCTTTTGATGTATAAACCTTGCACCCCAAGTTATCCCTGATTGGTTAATAAAGATGGCTACAGGCCAGGCTGGGCAGAAGCGAGGAAGTGGAGCAAAGGTTCCTGGTCTTGGGGTCTGAGGAAGGGAGCATGAGGAAGGGAAAGGAGGAAGAAGGAAGAAGTCACAATGGGGTAGCTAGGTCATAAGCATATGGCCATAGGGCTGGCCTGTTGGAGTAGTAGCATCCCAGGCAGAACATGGCAAGTGATATCTCAAGGTCATTGAAGTAGACAAAATAGCATAAAGGGTTTATATCTGCCAAGTTCTATAGCTTTAAATGTTTATTATAAATATAAAGGCTTTTGGTTCTCTTATTTAGGAACTAAATGACATAAGGTGAGTAGAAACCACCAAAATAATATTTACCACAACACTACTCCATATTTACCTGGTGCTCTTCTCCTCTGTGGATATACCTGGAAGAGTTTGTTATAGCCAAGGAGTTAGAGGAAAGATACCACAGATTTCTAGAACATCATTGCTATAATTGTCATAAGAACTGATTTCTTATCCTCTTGCTTCACTATTGAATGTTTTTGCATCATTCTATAGCACAGCAATTTATAGGAAAATATATGATTTGAGAAGTAAAGAAGTGGCTATCAGAGCCAATCCACATATCCTAGGTGTTAGTCTCTTAATGTGAACTCAGGGTCCCCTTACCTGTTCTTGGTGGCCCCTTTCAGCCTTTTCTTCTAGTCTATCTCCAGTCATTTGTGACTCCATTTACCCATAAAACTTCACTCTACTGGAGACTCAAAGCTGCCACAGTAGGATGGAACTCAGGTTGGGGATATTCATCTTCTATCCTCTTCTCCTTTTAGTTCTCTCCAGACTTATCCTTAGTCTCACTGCACATGTACACAGGAGTCTCTCTTTCCAGCCCACCTCCATCCCCTCCATCCTCTAGAGGTTGGGCAGACTCAGGATCCCCTAATTCTTCCCCTCTGTTTTGTGTATTTTAGCCCATCTCTCTTCCTTTTTGACTCTGAACTAACATAAAGAGCAGTTCTCTGTTAAGGACCCCACACTCAAGACATTGGGCTTGGATTCAAGAACCCCAGAGCCACCAAACTGATCTAGGTTAAGAAAATGGAACACCGACCCAACAAAGAAAAGGCCGGGCATCTCCACAAAGAAGCACCCTCAAACACCATAACTCTCCTTTATTTCAGTGCAAAAACATAAGCATGAACAACCAAAACAATATGCCTCCTTCAGAAGCCAGCAACACTATTGGTCCTGAGGTAAATAATTTAGCTTAAGTTCAAGGCAAGGACTTCAAAATAGCAATCATGAATATATTCAAAGACCTTAAAGATGATATAAATAAATTATTTGATGAAGATGATGAGAATATAAACAATTGAGTAAAATAAATTATTTAAGACATGAAAGTAGATTTTAACAAAGAAATAAGATCACTAAAGGAAATGTAAACTGAAATAAAACTGGAAATGAAAGACTTACAATGTTAAAGAAAAACCTAAGAGATAATTCTCAGTAACAGAATAAAAGACATGAAAGAGAATATTTAAAGTCTTGAAAACAAGGTTGAAGGAATGAATAGCTCAGTCAAAGAAAATGTCAAATCTAAGGAAAAAAATCTAGCCATAAAACATCCAGGAATTTGGGACACTACAAAAAAGTGAAACCTGTGAATAATATACAGAAAGGAAGGAGGAAAAAGTCCAGATCATGGCACAGAAAACATTGTTAATGAGATCATAGAAAAAAAAATCTCCCCAGTCCAAAGAAAGAAATGCCTATCAAGGTACAAAACCCATACAGAAAATCAAATACACAGAACAAGGAAAGAAACTCCCCATGACACCTAATAACCAGAACACTAAATGAATGAAACAAAAAAATATTAAATTCTTAAGGAAAAAAGACATAAAAGAAGATCCATTAGAGTAGCACCTCACTTTTCAATAGAGACTCTAAAAGCTAAAGGGGCCTGGACAAGTGTCCTACAAGATCTCATATACTATATATTCCAACCTGAATTTTGATAGCTAGCAAAACTATCAACTATTAGCAATGGAGAAAGATAAATGTTTCACAATAAAAACAAATGTAAACACTTTCTGTCAACCAATCTAAGTTCTACAAAAGGCAATAATAAAACAGTACTGAACCTGTAGTACATGACCTCAAAAGGAGTCACATACCAGATATCCTGCATATTTGCATTACAATTCAATAACAGTAGGAAAATTACAATTATGAAGCATCAATAAAGATAATGGTTGGGGGTCACCACATTAGGAGAAACGATATTAAAGGATCACAGCATTAGGAAGGCTGAGAATAGCTGCAATAGAAGGAAAACTTTTTAGTCTGGAAAGAACAATAACTATAATCAAGAGAATACATGAAATAAATAATCTCAGAGCAGTTAATCAAAAAACAGAGGAAAAAATTCTTACACCACAAGAGCAAAACAACAGGCATTAATAAACATTGCTCATTGATAACCCTCAATATCAACAGTGAGACTAACAGAAGTTATGAAACAGATGGATTTAACAGATATCGATAGAACTTTTTATCCTAAAAAAAAAAGGCATATACCTTCTTCTCAGCACCTCATGGTCCTTCTCCAAAATTGACCATATAATTAGTCACAAATCAGGCCTAAACAAATACAAGAAGAAATAATTCCTTGTATCCTATAAGATCACCATGGACTAAGGCTGCTCCTCAATGACAACATAAACAATAGAATGCCCAAATACATGTGGAAGCTTAACAACACTCTACTCAATGATAATTTGGTCAAGGAAGAAATAAAGAAAGAAATTAAAGACTTTCTAGAGTTTAATGAAAATGAAACCACAACATACCTAAACTTTTGGGACACAATAAAAGCAGTCCTAAGAGGAAAACTAAAAGCTTTAAGTGCCTCCAAAAAGAAACTGGAGAGAGCATACTCCAGCAATTTGACAACACAATTGAAAGCGCTAGATAAAAAGAAGCAAATTCAACCAAGAGGACTCAAAGGAGCAAATAATCAAACTCAGGGTTGAAAGCAATCAAACAGAAACAAAAAGAACTATACAAAGAATCAACCAAACCAGGAGCTGGTTCTTTGAGAAAATCAACAAAATAGATAAACCCTTAGCCAGACTAACTAGAGGGCAAAGAGACAGTATCCTAATTAACAAGATCAGAAATGAAAAAGGAGACATAACAACAGACACTGAGGAAATCCAAAATGTCATGAGATCCTACTACAAAAGCCTATACTCAACAAAACTGGAAAACCTGGATGAAATGGACAATTTTCTAGACAGATACCAGGTACCAAAGTTAAATCAAGATAAGATCAACGATCTAAACAGTCTCATATCTGCTAATGAAATAGAAACAGTCATTAATAGTCTCCCAACCAAAAAAAAGCCCAGGACCAGATGGGTTTAGTGCAGAGATATATCAAACCTTAAAAGAGACCCTAATATGAATACTCCTCAAATTATTCCACAAAATAGAAACAGAAGGTACTCTACCCAATTCATTCTATGAAGCCACAATTACTCTTGTACCTAATCCACACAAAGACCTAACAAAGAAAGAAAATTTCAGATCAGTTTCCCTTATGAAGATCAATGCAAAAATACTCAATAAAATTCTTGCAAACCGAATCAAAGAACACATCAAAACAATCATCCACCATGATTAAGTAGGCTTCATCCCAGGAATGCAGGGACGGGACGGTTCAATATACGGAAATCCATCAAAAAAATTCACTATATAAACAAACTCAAAGAAAAAAATGATATGATCATCTCATTAGACGCTGAGAAAGCATTTGACAAAATCTAACATCCCTTCATGATAAAAGTCTTGGAAAGATCAGGAATTCAAGGCCCATAGTTAAACATAATAAAAGCAATGTACAACAAACCAGCAGCCAACATCAAACTAAATGGGGAGAAACTTGAAGCAATTCCACCAAAATCAGGAACTAGACAAGGCTGCCCACTCTTTCCCTACCTATTCAATATTGTACTTGAAGTCCTAGTCAGAGCAATTAGACAACAAAGGGATACAAATTGGAAAGGAAAAAGTCAAATTATCACTATTTGCTGATGATATGATAGTATACTTAAGTGGCCCCAAAAATTCCTCCAGAGAGCTCCTAAACCTGATAAACAACTTCAGCAAAGTAGCTGGATATAAAATTAACTCAAGCAAATCAGAGGCCTTCCGCTACACAAAGGATAAACAGGCAGAGAAAGAAGTTAGGGAAACAACATCCTTCACAATAGTTACAAATAATATAAAATACCTTGGTGTAACTCTA